>WSTK01000218.1:0-46803 GCA_019616945.1 Ceratobasidium sp. 414
TCATGTCCATCTGGGACGATCATGCGGCCAACATGCTCTGGCTCGATAGCAGCTACCCCCTCGATGCCGATCCGTCTACTCCTGGTATCACCCGCGGCGCGTGCGCTACGACCTCTGGCAAGCCTACCGACGTCGAGACCAACAGCCCCAACGCGTCGGTTACCTTCTCCAACATTCGCTTTGGTGATATCGGCTCGACCTACGGCGGCACTGGCACTAACCCTACGACCACGACCACAAGCGCTCCTGGGGTATGTTCAGACTTCATATAGCCCCTCGAGTTTACCCTGATGTTGTATTTCCTAGTCTACCCCGACTTCTCCTTCGGGTACCGTTCCTCGCTACGGCCAGTGCGGCGGCAACGGATACACCGGCCCCACCGTAAGTCGCCCAGTCTTGATTGTACGCCATATCTAATGTTTCTTTTCTCAAGACCTGCGCTTCTCCTTACACGTGCACGGCTGTCAGCCCTCCCTGGTACTACCAGTGCCTCTAAGCATCAATGGATGCAAGGGCTCTTGTTGCGGTCGAAACCCGGCTCGGTTGTATAAGAATGATGAACTTGTAGACAAGTATCTAAACCCGTTCCATTTCCTCTACCCGCGGGTTAAGCGATTACCAATAAGCGCGTAACTATCGCGCATGTCCTATCGAAGTAAGTCGGTATTGTCAAAGACAACCTTGGGAGGTTTGCGCGCTCTGGGCTCTCATGAAGGAACTACGCACAAAGCCAATTTGCCAGGGCAGTTTGCGACTTGCCGACCGGCTTCAAAACGCGGTGTAGCCCTGCCGCTGCGAGACCTCCGAACATCTAAATGGTCTAAATGTTCACTCCCAACGGACCTATGGTTTTTAGCTGGGTGTATGCGTCATTTCAGGGCCGATTGTTCGTACTCGTCGAATCGTAAACACAGCCAAATAAATCCCGACGCTTGCTTGAAACACCCCTTCAAGGTGAGCACGTTGTTCAATAACTGGCGCCAGCTCCGGCCAGGAACTTTATTTGCTCCTGGTAAAGTAGTTTGACCGAACAAGAGCGAGACGGTACGATTGCGATGGACAGAACTGGAGGTGGCCACGTAGAAGGGGATGCATATGATGGCCGTCATTGGTGCAGCAAAAGCTAGCCGATAACAGAGGGAAAGGGACCGCCTCATTGGGGTGATCGTCTCAGTAAAGTAGGAATTGAACATTATAGTTGGGTGGCCTGGAGGAATTCCCTGGCGAGACGGGGGCACATGGAGACCTGATAGACTACGAGGACACGAGGGCGCGAGGACCGCTCAAGCGCCAGGCTCCAGGCTCCACAAATGACCCTGGTAGGATAAACACGAAGGAACGCTAGTTGTACTCGAGCCAAATGGGACCCCGAGAACGGCGTTATAATCGGTGCCGAACAGCTCGGGAATCAAAGGAGGGCAGTCAACGGAATCGAACTCAAGGTTGAGTGGGGACAAGGAGTATCGGTTTTAACGATAGCCGGGGTGAGACGTCAGAGAGGTTGAAAGTAATGTTCTTGATCTGCTCACCCAAGTCTTTATGTGCAGTACTCGGTACATGAAGGCAATATGCGAGCTGAACGGGCCTGCGTACCCTGTTCGAGTTCACCCAGCAAAGAATCCAGAACTGAATAGCTCTTATCTCCACGTACGCAGGGGCTAGAGTGTGACGCGCTTAAACTACGATCATTCTAGCAATATCGACCATGCCCTCTTTCTCGAGTGTAGCTAACATGGTACCATATGAAGTACCTCGGGGGTAAACAGGTATTCCTGCTCGACTGGTAACCGCTGGCCGTAAGCATACCACGTACCAAATTGAGAGAAGAACGCTCTCCCCAAGCTTGGAAGAAGCATTATGATGAGGGGCACACGACGTCGGGAGTAGGCGCAATCGACAGGCTTAAGTATCGGTTATTCAAAGGCCAAAGACGAGCTAGGCCATACTAAACTACACGCCGTTCACAGGCTGAAAACTTAGGGTGAGGTCACAAATGGGCAATATTTTAGATATGAGCTCACGAGTGCAACTGCGTTGCAAGGCCGTTGTTACAGGTTCATTCACTGCCTCCCAAAATAATCGGATGGGAACAAGGATGATTGATGCGACGTACGTGGAACCTGCGTTTGACAAGCAGCATGGGTACTTTAGCGCGAGCCAAGATGGTACGTTCATATCTTCAATGTTAGATGTATAGCACGACAAAAGCAAGAAGGTGTTCATCAGAATTGAATAGATAGGAAGTACCCAGTTGGGGCTCGACGGGGGAAGCTCTGTATGCCGTGAGGGCCGTGAACTCGTAATCACTGCCCGGCTTAGTTTCCGGCACTCGCCTCACTCCCAGTAGAGTCCGACGTGGATCCATCGTCGTCACTATTGTCGTCCGTGTCTGTCCAGTCATCGCTCCCGCTATCGCTGTCAGTCTCGTTGTCATCGATATACTGCCCAAAATTATCCAAAATGCCTCCCAGATGCTGCTTCGTAGTGTCTTGAACCAGATCCCAATCCCGACTATTAACCTCCACGGTCCTCAAAGGAGCGCCGTGCTCGATAAGCGAACAAACAACTTTGAGTAGCTCGGCATCTGGGACTCCGTGTACTCGGAGATGCTCCAGTCGGGGGCAGGGAAGAGGAGCATTGGTAAGGTCTAGGATGGCTTCCTCGCAGCTTTCCTCAAGCTCCCAGTCGAGCCGAGTGATAGTCGAAAAGGCCCGTACCATCTTCCCTAGAGCAGCACCATGGTCGGGGAAAGGGCCGATCCTAAGATATTGCAATGCCGGATAAATAGGGCCGTAATCCTCCGAGTCGCCTATAAGTGGAGAAAAAACGTTTGCTAGCCCAGAGCTTCTCCTTCCCCCGGATGCGTAGAGCGCGACGATGCCAGGCGGATGAGGGTGCTGCGTATGGTTCAGGTCAAGCTTAAACTCCACTACTCCAGGGGCATCTATCATCATGAGGACGTTTAGTGCCCAGGTCGCAGACCTGGGTTCTATGAGAGCGAAGCGACGGAGGCGGGGTAACCTCGCGACCTCCCTGAGCGGTTCTATGTTCAAATGCACTTGATCCACCATACTCATGTCGAGCGTCAGAGATTCAAGGCCAGGATTTTTCAATAGCAACTGGTGAAGGCCGTCGAGAGGGGGCAAAGTGGTGATCGTGCCGAGTTCCAGGTGCGTAAGATCAGACACGAGCGGTCTTGACGGATTGGCAAAGAAGAAATCGCAGGGTATACCGAGCAGCTCAAGGTCGCGAAGCTGTGGAGGGGGTGCGTGGAACATGGCCGACTCGGAAAGGTCCCTTCTGACAAGAGCTTCGGCAGATAAATCGCCTATCCAAGTCGCGTCGACGTCAAATTCAGAGACAAGCTCTAGTGTGACTAACTGATCTAGAGCTGAGCCGGCGATAAAGTCGATCACCGCTAGCATAACACTAGGTAGTTCACTCCAGACCTTCAACAATTTCCAGCGAGAGGTGACCCCGCCATGATCGACAATAGATTGGAGGGTTTGGGTAGCGCGGTCCGCGTGTGGGTAGCTGTCGTAGTCCTCAAGGCCGGCCATGAAGTTATCTGTCATATCGAGCTCCACCTCGAGGGGAACTATGGGACCGGAGCGGGCTAGGAACGATAATGCTCGGGGATGTGGGGGTGGCCCACTAACAGTGATGTAAGACCATAGCTGTAGTGCCGTCAGAAGTGTCCAAACATACTCCAATGGATCTACGCACTATTGGCATTCCAAGCGCAACGGTTCTCCAATGGCGACAGACTTGCTAATCACCCACATATTTTATTTCATTTTCTCCGAGGGTGGACTAGAACGTGTTACTCACCACTACTAATTCTTGAAATTCTAGGTCGGCCGTGGTGTTGTCTTCGTCCGCGACCTTGGCTTTGGGATTATCCATCTGGTCTAGTTCGTCCCCAGCTACGAATATGCGTGACAAAAGCTCGATAGGTAGCCGGTTAATCCTTTGACCAGCATTGTGGCGTTCTAGGTTAACTTGAGATTCTACCGGATGCATCTCCTAGGGTGGGACGCGTTACAACGTTAAAGCAACGAGGAGGCGACGCATACCTGGGCCACTGGACAAATGCGTCACAATCACGTGGTCGTTGGATGCTCTCAGTTCCGCAACTTCCCACGATCCTTAACACGGCTCAACCGACACAAGCGGCGTCCCAACCACATGCTTTCACGGTAACAATCTGATTTCCCTTGCTTATTTTATTGGTAACTACCCAAGAGTATACTATACATCTTGCGTCGCACGGGAAATTTTCTTTTGGTCACACGGTCATCTGCAAGGTCCGATATCCCGAGTATAAGATCATTCACACGTCTCGTGTTCTTGGCCTCACCCGTAACATCTTTGCTCTGGGCCGCTGGTAGCCTGAGCCCAAAACATCCAGGACCTGCCCGAATTTGGTTGATCATGTTGGAGGTTCCGGAGCTCCTATTGGCTATCTTGCGCTGTCTTGACGCACCTTCCCTGTCCGCCTGCTCGCAAGTATGTCGAGACTGGTACGAACCATCGACCGAGCTCATGTGGGCGCAGTCGACAAAACTGGAGTACATTGTGTCCAAACTCATCCGGGATGATGTGCAAAGCCACTTTAGGCAACCTTTGCTTCGTTACTTTGCGATGAAGTCACATTTTGGGTTGGTAAATACCCTGTTTGGGGAGGGTCAAAATCCAGGGCCGTCAGAGGTCAGCTTGGTGGTGCTCGTACTGAATTGTTGGTACTTATTTCAACTTTTGACTTTAGGACGATATCGACCGGGCACTGAACGAGTTCAAAGCACTTCCCGTTGACTGGTTTCGTGAAACAGCCTCTTTCACGAAACGTATCCAGTGGACTAGCCATCTCCAGTTGAACTCTAAGAGCACCTTCCCCATCCGGATCATTTACATCCTGCAACAATGCCACCCGGCCGTGCTACGTGGTATATTCCCTCGTTTGACCAACCTCACTTTCTCTGGCGACCTATACCCATCCGCAGCCACCCATTGTCTTACGAGTATCCCATCCCTGCGACATGTTACATTCGATATGAGCATAAGCCGCTCGAGCCTACGGAGCTGGATCCTTGCCTGCGAGCCCGCTGTTGGCCTCACCTCCCTCGCCATTAATCTAGCTCTCGACAAAGTCGATTATGCGCAGGAAGCATTGCCCTTAAACTTTGCATACCCCGCATCTCCCACACTGTGCGGTTTCTTGTCTTCTCGCCGGTGGAAACAGATCGAACTACCCAGTCTGCTCCTTGGACCGACTCTATTCATCACACTCAGTTGTCTTGACACTCTCGAGAATCTTACATTGAGCGGGCCTGTGCGCCGGCACCACAGCAATATTTTACCACAAGGAAAGGCGTTCAAGTCTTTACGCGTACTGTATATGCAGCAGTTTTCGGGTGGCGAAGATTTCTTCCAAAATATTACACTGCCGAATATCACCGACTTAACTCTGGATTTTATCCGACCACTTGAATCCAGGGGCCACAGTTGTCCGATATCGTATTTAGCAACGATGGCGCGGGCATGTCCCAACGTCAAAAATATCGAGGTCTCTATCCCTGGTACTCAGGATCACGCTGGTGAGTGGTCACTGATAAAAATTTGCAGGCTGATTAATTATCCTTCGAACATAGGGCTTTCGGATGCTGCGCTTGAACCGTTGCTCCCGCTCCGCCACCTCAAGAAACTCGTAATCCGGACATCACCACAAGTTGCTGTGTGTATCTCGGATGATCTTCTGGGTCGCGCAGCGCAATCCTGGCCAGACCTCGAGGAGCTTGATATTGACCCTGCGCATTCGCACCAGACCCTTCTCACCCTCCAAGGGCTTGCACCTCTTGCCCAGCACTGTCTAAACTTGCGTTCGCTTCGGCTCGGTCTGCGGCCGAGGCACGTCAACACCGTGTTCAGCCCAGAGCTCTATGATCAAATGCCGGGCGGGTCACGCCGTGTATGCGCTCTCCAGTACCTCGACGTGGGGTGCCCTTCAGTGTACGGCTCGGCCGCAGTATCCACATTCCTTTCGACCATATTCCCCAACCTCCGCCACATCGAATATCCAGAGCCCGGAAATTTCGAACTGTTCAGCGAGGGCGACCACTTTGTGTGGTCCCAGGTGATACGCATGGTGTGCGACCGGGTGGATAGGGATATCGATGGGCTGGCCCAAATGCTTCGTGCGCAAGACCTGAGCAAAAAAGAGGGGATTGAGAAGGGTTCGTACCATGAAGATCTGGTCCAATCATCAGATTACGATAGCGACGACTATTGGGCGTATTCGGGCAGCGAAGACGAGAGTTATTCCGACTCATCGGACGAATGAGCGTGGTTGGTTGTTGTGCAGACATTTTGCTTCGAGTTTTGCTGTCGTATCCGCTATTGCGGCGAACATTGCTAGGATCATTTTCGAATGTATTATACGTGGCTTTGGAGCTTTCTTAACCCTTTAAATACGAATAAATAGTTTGATGCGAGGACTAGCAGCGGTGTAAGGACACGTGATACACTGTATATAACTTCAAATCGTGAGTTGGCCCAGAACACGATGTGACTGTCAGGCGCCCCTCTCCACTCCACATACTCCTCATGGATCCCTCCACTTCCGCCCCCGCCGCTGACCCACAACGCACCCAGGAGCCTCAAGACGCTGCGCCGAAGAAAGTGACAACGTTCGCCGAGCCAAAGGCGGAGCACCCGTCGTCTCGTTGGGAGACGGCGTACGTCTACGCTTTCATTGTTAAATTTACGAACATCCGTGGCAAGGATGGTCTTGACAGTCCTGTCGAGTGAGTGGTTCGACTAGCCTGGATTTCACGCTGAGCCCACATATCCCCCACAGCCTAGAAGAGGCGCTATTATTTCCTGGACCCACGCCCGTGTTGGAGCAGGTTCTCTCTCGCTTTGTCCTGAACCTGCGACCAGG
This sequence comes from Ceratobasidium sp. 414, assembly GCA_019616945.1. Classification (NCBI taxonomy): domain Eukaryota; kingdom Fungi; phylum Basidiomycota; class Agaricomycetes; order Cantharellales; family Ceratobasidiaceae; genus Ceratobasidium; species Ceratobasidium sp. 414. The sequence continues at coordinate 6,941 of WSTK01000218.1, forward strand.
CTCACGAAACACTGGGTGCGCACGCTTCCCGTGGAGCTACCAGTCGAGACACCATTGACACAGGCATACCAGCCCAAACTTGATTGCACGCACGACGCAAACAATTATGGAGGAGTTTCTTCGCACAAGCGAGCGAAGTTACTGGTGGGACGATGCGTTGCATCAAAACGCCGACCCGTTTGCGCACCATGATGGAGATCTGTTTACATTACCATGGGAGACTAAGGTACGCCCCCCACTTTACCTCATTCGATTCGTTATTCTGACCCTACTCAATCTCTTAATCGGTTTGGCATCAAAGCTGCTGATCCTCCGCCAATTGGTAGACTATCAGCTGCAGCATTCCGCTCTAGTTCGTGATATTATAGACACAGTATGGGGTGCGCGGCCTGCAAAGCATCGAAAAGGCGCCAAAAAAGAAGCCCCATCTCCTGCGGCTGAGGGTTACACTAAAAAGCAACTAGTTATCGAACCGTTGGGGCAAGATCGTACTCGAAGACGATTCTGGATATTGGATGGTACGTGGAAATTTCTCCCTAACAGCTTGTTGCTTGCCGTATTAGACTATACGCGGTGTAATTTTTGCCTGGTGGCGGTTACAAACCCGGTTGCCAAATTTCCCATTGGATGCTTGCCCTTTCGCACCAGTCCCACGTTGTGTTAACTTGGCGACTTTGCCTCCTTCACCGCGTGATCTATAGATTCTGCACGCGTTTATGTGTCCGGGAACCCGTGGAAGTCCCATTGCGTGTTCTACTCCACGTCCTCAACACGCGACGAGTACACCAACACGCTCGAGTACCTCAAATCTACGCTACCCCCAGCGCCGACCGGTAAGCCTCTTCATTTCTACTCATTTACTACGCAAAACATTGCCAGCGGACGTTTTTTCCCTTGGGGAAGGACTGTGTTGGCAGAGGTTATCTTGCTTCCGTCAGCCATCCGCTAGGCAACCTTTGCACTTTCTTTTCAGTTTCTTGCTCAAGTGGGGGGTCGTACACACGAACAAACATCAACAGGACCCTGACATCCTGAATTTCGCAGGCAAATCGGCGAAGCGCCCGAGATTCGAGCTGGCTCACGCCGAGTTGATCGAAAAACTAGAGGGGGCACACTTAGAAGAAGTAGACAATGAGCTTGCGGTAAGCGATTTATTCTACATAAAATTTCGCGTTTTGATCTAGTCTGTAGAGACTCGAGAGAGCTCGAAAGCGGGCCGAAAAACGAAACATGATGATTGCGCAGGCCGAACTCCGAACAACTCGCACACGGCGGCAAGCCAAACGGCCCGATTATGTCTACAATGCAGACGTGAGCCCAGTTGCCTATCTACCTCCGATTTGCATCAACTGAACCGAGCATAATAGGATTTCGAGGATGATTACGACGAAAATAACGGCGACTTGTCAGACGAAGAGTTCAACGGAGGATCATCTCGCACGACTCCGGACGAGGAGATGGTCGACTATGTTCCTGAGGATGATACTGAAGGAGCGCCACGTCGTAGTACCCGGAACGCCGGCAAGCGAGCCCGAGCGACTGAGAGCGCAAAGCCGGCAGGTCGGCGTAGTGCTCGCCTCGCGGAAAACGCCGCGGACTACCGCAGCACTACATCTGGTGACGACGATCTTGACATTGACGCTGGAAAAGTCGTGAAACGTGCTAGAACAGCGACTGCTAGCCCTCTAGCCGTGGACCGACTGAGTCTTGAATATGAAAAGGACAACAAGGTAAAGCCGACGGAAGTAGCGGTTGAGAGTGTGGCTGGCCGGAAGCGGTCTAAGGTGCGTTTCGATTATCTCACCAATACAATCGCTTCTCATCAGTTTCTCTCGGATAGTTCTGGTTCTATGCGGTGGAGTCCCCCAACAGTGGAGCAGGATCGGCCTCTCTCGAGCCAGAATCAGCAAAAGGTGAACGAAACGGGACATCGGTGGGGAGCAGCGTGGACAAAGACGAGGAACCTGGGCATCATAACGGCTCCTTGGGTCTTGAATTGAACGCGAATGGAAAGTAGTTGCCTGGTGTTTCTCCATTGGTTTCTGAACGCTCTCGCTTCGACTCTTGTCTGCCGCTGCATGTGGAGATGAGTTTTGTCCACTGTCAAGATATATACTACCTGTACACCAGTTCTCATTTATTATTACTTCGTGGCTTTTGGCCTTGGCCTTTTCCGGCTATGGCTGAGGCAAAACACGAATTATATCACAACAGAACCACAACTGATGTAACAAACAATACGACATAACACATGCGAACAACGAAAACGTCGGCGCGCACCAAGCAAGCTCCTAGTACATCTCAACTATCGTGTCGTGTTCTCTTCTGATCCACCGGCCTTCGCATCGGCAGGGATAGCGGTGACGGATAGGTTACGCGAAGCTGAGGAAGCATGACCCTTGGGTGCAGGATTTTGGGGGGATGATGCGGGCTGCGGGGCTGGTTGAGAACTAGATGCGGCCGCCATACGTTGGTCCAGTGCTTTGAGTGCCATTGCCCTATCAAACATGCGATCAATCCAGTGAATAACTTTTTGTATGACTACGCACCTTCTTCGCTCCGCCTCTGCTCGTGCACCGCCGGGCAAAGGTGCATATCCTCCATTGCCCATCTCTAGGTCATTGCCTTCAGGTCCCGAGGAGCCAGATGGGTGGACCAACTTGAACCGAACAGCGTTGTTGTAAACAAAATTCGAGAGGATTGAAACAGGTTTGCTAGTATAGAATAATAAGGGTGGTGCTTCGCTGGTGGCAAAGTGAATGGATATAGGAACGTACTGGGCAAATGGCGGGAACCAGCTGACGAAAGCAAACGTCTCGCTGCGATCCCCATGAGTAGTTACTCCGCCCAAAGAGCCTTCAAGAACAGTGCGTTTGTAGAACCGCAGCCACACCCACGAAACAACTACATATGTTTTTAGTAAGTAGAAGAGAAAGGATCAAAGTGCAACTCACGCCAGCCAAATTGGATGAGAATGAATGGTGCCTGATACCCAATGATGCACATTATATTGGAGAAAGTGACGTACGCCATGGGGAGGCTCTGAATCAAGGCGCAGGAACAAAATAGTCAGAAAAACAACGTGATTTCGTAACTGATGACATACCTTTACGCGTATCTTAAGGACGCCGAATACCTGTATCTGGTGCTCTGGTATCAGTTGTGTAAAGGCGACCAGAATCCCAGTTTGTAATGCGGATTGCCCTCGATATACCATGCCGAAGCTAGGGGACACCTGTTAAGCAATACCCATAAGCTACACAAACCAGGCTTACAGAAATAACTCCGCGTTCCCAAGGACAATGTACTCTATCCACGATAACCCTACTGCAATTACGTTTGATGCAACGACTGTAACGAATATAAATTTAGCTGTCTCAATGGACCCCCATAGTCGTTCTAAGTAGCGCAGAGACGGAGGGACGACCAAGAGACTTAGAATAAGCTAGGTGTATCACGCCATTAACAACCACCCTCATTGGTGAGCCAACCAACTTACCTCTATTACACGCGTCTCGACAAACATCGAGGTTAGGAGAGTCCAAGGATACCATAATACAGATCCAGGAAGAACGACGAGATAGGGAAAATGGTCAGGACCCGCCCAGTTCGTCAGTGACCGTTCTATGAAACTGGGATGTCAGAAGTCCGAGTCAGATACCATAGTAAAAGGCCCCACCAGGCACCGGAGGGGTGTAATAGCTCCCTATTATGTATCCTAATGAGAAGACGACCGTGCATGCGGTGAATATTTTGGTTGTAGGTGGCGTTTGCTGGATGACCGTAAGCGGGCTGGTAAGGAGAGCCATTAGGGCAGTGGGATATAACTTTCCCAATAATCAAGTGAATGTATTAGCGGCATACAGCAACATAGATCATCAAATGCGCACTTTTTTCTGGTGAAGCAACCGGCAGCTGTGGGGACGAATTCATGGTCGTGCTGACTCAGTAAAACCGAGAAACATACCCAGTTATGCTAAGGCAGGCTTAGCGTTGCTGAATCCTCCAACTTCGCTTGTGAAGGCCGCACCTACACCGAAAAATCGACCTTTGAGGATGCAAGAGAACTGCTGAGACGGACCCCAGCTTCCCAAGTCCGGATTCCTAAGCGCTGTCGGCCTGAGAAACCATCACGTGTGGTCCACGTCTCTCGTTTAGCCACCACACCCATTTATCAATCTCCCCCAGTACTGTCCTTCCAACTCATCGAGTGTGCATTTGCACATCATGGTAAGCCTTTTGTGCCTCTACGAGGGTTTGCGTATTTATTAAATGCCATCTATGGTATCCAGAGTGATGCCTATGACTTTCGTCCAGGAGGTTCTCTCAAGCTGAAAGGCGGAGGGGAGAAGAAGTAAGCTGGACACGTAGATGGTAAACTGTCACTTACAGGCCGCAACTATTTCTAGGAAGAAACACAAGTCCTCGTCGCAAAAGTCCTCGAAAAATAACATTATAGGCGATGATTTAGTTGCCAAAGCAAAACCTACGGAGCCCAGTAGCGACAGAGATTCTCCGGCTGCTTCTGGCAGTAGGCACGAGTCCCCTGCTGCGACATCTTCAAGCAAGCCATCTAGCTCGAAGACCCCTGCTGAGATAAGGTTTGAGGAAACACAGCGAAAACGGGTACGGCCACTTTGTGATTTTCGGAGACACCTCCTGACACCCCTGCGAAGCGCCTTGAACGTGTATCCAAGCTTGCATCCCAAACCCACAAGGACCGAGTACACGAGTTTAACTCAAAGCTCGAGGCGCTTAGTGAGCACCACGACATTCCCAAAGTACGCCCCACTATTTTAAAATCGCGAAGTGACCCTCACCATCGCGTGTCCAGGTTGGGCCCGGATAAGACTCACCCTCCGCCGCGCATTCCCGCGGCATTCGTTTCAAGCCCCACCCCCCTTTATATTTGCTCGCTCGCAAACTCGGCAACAATGTACTTGATTTGTACCCTCTTAGCACAAATCTCTATTCGCCATCGACAATGACCCTCACAAGTCGCGCTTCTATTTTTATCCGTTTCGTTGACCCTCGTGTCGCCGGTGCGTATTTCGAGCCGGGTCCCACAACCGGCCTCTCAGTTGATCTGGGACAAAATGGCTCTTTTATCCCGCAATAAGCTATTATATATAGCAATTCTCAGGAATCTCAATGCATCGTGCTTACCCCAACCATTCAGCGGTGCTAGTCCCGGCGGGCCGAACACTTTCCCCCCTTCATACTGGTGAAGTTCCTTACAGTTGCTTAACGAATGCTCATCCAGGCGTGGAAGCCCAGTCTAGAATCGAAGGTTTCTCAAGCTCTCTGAGTCGTTGTCTGGTCACTTGCCGAAATACCATCAAGCCGGGAACGGACTGCCAAGGCTAGTGATAACCGGGACGTCTTTGGGAAAATTACTTCATTTTCTTGCCGTTTCAACCAACCGCTCGCAATACGCACGCAACGACATCTAAAAAACTCAACCCTCAACCCTCCTGGCGATGCTAAAACAACGATTGGATCCTCGACGAGCTAGGACTTGCCGTACCTAGAACATAGCCGCCGGTTATCTTACCACAGTCCTCCAATTACTTGATACTTATTGTCTGCACTCCAAAAGTTCCTTGCCCCTGTCCTATCCTCCGCACCATGTAGAGGCTGAAATAAGGCGAAGTGTTTACCCAGCCAAACCCGCTTTGTGGCCGTGAGTATGGCTTTTATGACAACTTCGTGCTCCAGAAGTGACTTCCACATCCGTACAGCTGCCTAGAGAAAACCAAAACTTGAATCTATCCCGATCTGGCCCTTACGAATCCACAAGACATATCCACCCATGAAGTGTAAAGTGCGTCAAGCGGATAAACCAGTGGGCAAGCTTATGCGTGGATTTCTTGTTTCCCTGCTAATACGCGGCACAGCTCGGAGCCAGCTAACCCCAGAAAAAATACTCCAACATAAGGCATAATTAGCTCTCCTGGAATCATCCTAACACAAATCACGTCAACAAGGACGCATACACGCCACTCATCACGTTGTGCGAACTGCCAAGTCAATCGAGTCTTCTGATGTACGGCCAACACTCGCCGTGCATCCACATGTAACTATCAATTCATCTTCGGAGAAGATCGTTCTCACTGCCACTGGACTGCAGTTTAGGCACAGATAGGCGCCTTGGCCCATATGCTCAGTCCGAAAAGAAGCAAAAGAAGACATATCATTTCGTCAACCCACCAAACTATTGACTATGTGAAAGAACTTACATGTAGAGTAAGTTACCCTATCTAGTCGGGTTTACCCAATGTTGACATTGTCAGACACGAAGCCCGAGAGGAACCGCGTGTACCCGCGCATGTGCACTATCTATCGACTGATGCGGTTGCCCCATTGAGGCGCGCAGCCTTTACATCCTTGGTTCTTTGCCGGTATGCCCAGAGCGTTGAATGATCCACGACATCTTCTGAAAAATAAATAAGCCTGGCCACACGGCAAGAATTACTAGTCCCCTGATTACTTCCTGAACCCAGCCCTGATATGTACTTCTCTATCCGCTCTACCTTCACCGCCGCCCTCGTTGCGCTAGTCACTGCAACCTCCGTGTTTGCCGCCGTTGCTCCTATTGTTCCCCGTAGCCCCCCTATGGTCCCTCGCGGTTGCTCATGCCATGAGATTGGCCACACCGGTGAATATATCTGCAGCGGTACCACCTGCCCGTGAGAACTTGTGAGCTGAATTGCGCTGAAATTGCGCGACACGTATGATACTTACAACAAGCTTACCTGGCAGCTCCCTGACCACCTGATTGTGAAGAGATATTGTGGCTCTGGATTGTGTGTTACAATGCGCTTATAGTTACTCTGGGGCGATTTGCCTTTAGAGGCGCAATGAATCAACCATCCCTCTAAATCTATAGCCTCATGACGTATTGAGCATAATGAGCAGTCGAGCGGTTGAGAACGTGATATATGGTAGGCCGTACGTGCGAGCCCCGCGGGCAAACAAGACTATATGCATAGCTGTCGGACGTGGAAGACACAGCGAATGTTACGTTGATATCGCATCGTTAAGGCTCGCCTGCGTTGTCTACTTGCGGTCTAATTAATTACTCGAAATTTGAACCAATACGCCAAATCTTTTCCCCGGCCAAAAATGATTTATCATGTTCGTCTGTTCGCCATGCGACTTCCTCATACAAAAGCCACTGCACTGCATTCGGGGATTCGCCGATTGTTAGGGGACAAACAGCGTCGCACGATTCAGCTCTCCCAGCAGTAGACTGAAAGTTTAACCTACAAACGAGCAAAGCTTAAGTGTAGTTGCACCGGCATCGAGCCCCGATATCCCAAGCTGGCTAAAGCTTTGTTCGAATATTAACCTGGACCCCCACAGGAGGCCAGCACAGAGTAATAGTAGGGTGAACATACCGTTACACTCTAACCATACGCACGCTATTATTGGCACGACCTAGAAATGATGCCGGCTGCGAGCAGGGGTTAACAGAGGTGACGGTCGTAATTATTGAGCAGCATTGTTTGGGTCTATTGTCACGAACAGGGTCTTGAACCTGAGCCACAGCCACGTAGGATAGTGGTGGTCGTTGGCCCACCTCCTAAACTTGACCGCCGCAGCCGGGCTAGCTGGTATCTTCTCCACACTATTTCGCTCTGCGAAAGTTGCTGGTCTAAATTAACTTGTATGCCGCTTGGGTTAAGCTGGGTGGCGACGAACGATGCAGCGCAGACGGAATTGATGGGAGTGGAGTCCCACGAAGCCAGCGGATTTGAGGTGAGTATTTCGGCTGGGTTTTAGCGTTCGACTTCATATGGCTTGTTTGGCATTGCAGGGCGAATATCCAGCGGAGTGCGGGGATGTATGCGCTGTATCTTGTGACCATGAGCTTCTCGATAGCCCGACTATGGACAAGGGGGATTTAACAAGAGTCATGGTGCCTCGTATGCCTGTACTTCATTGGACACCAGGTCAAGCTCGGGTTGCCAACGCTTTATTCTTGGGGATGGCTATGAGTCGGGAAGAATTGACGCAGCGGGGCATTGTAACAGACATACTAGACCTACTCTCCCCGAGTTATATCGCTTTGGGCTAGGGTAGACGTGGACGACAAGTGTGGGGAATGTCCGCGGGGATCCAAGTGCCGTGTTGCCATCCTGCGAAATCACGCACGGAGAAGTAACTAAGGTGCGTATACTGGATGTTTGGAGCGAAACCGCGGTGTATGAAGTTTGTGTTGGGGCCAACTCGCCCTCAGACCGGGGGCGTTTCATGGGCGACATTAGGTAGGTTCGGCTACACCTAGGTTCCTCGAATGTTGACTGCATGCGCGGGCATATATCCAGGACAGAACGGCTCTCGCACATTCAGATGGATCTTGCCTGTCTCCTTACATCCCAAACCTACATTATTGGATATGGTGTATGCGATGCGCCCCGTGCTTTGCGCATCTCCCACTCTCGGGTGCCGTTGATTCAATTTTTTTTTTTTTTTGGGGGGGGGGGGGGGCAAACATGAATGGCATGGCGGGTGGATGCGGTCGGGTACGCCAGGCTTGTCAAGGGCCTGATGCTCCGAGTTACTTAGGCTTGTCGTGTTTGTTTTTACGAACTAGCTAACTGGACTCACATCGCGGATAATATTTTCTGTCACGATCCGTTCTGTTTCATTTGTCAAATAGACCAGATTTACCGTAGAGGGGTGTATAGGGGATATGGGGATAAGATGCTGTATTCGAATGCCAGACCGCTCTCCCTCACCAACCCAAGGCCTACTTAGCAAAAGCTTTCGTCACTGGATGGGCAACGAGCACGGTCTTGATCCCGTAGTAGGACTGGAGTGGCCCGATTCAAGAATATTATCTAGCACAGTCCTGGTAACATAACTGTCTATATGATTAGTGGTACACGTTCATAACTCTGGGAGTATAACAGCGTCCAACAAACATCTCAAGATGCGATCACCGCTTTTAGCCAGATCGCGCAGGTAGCCGCTACGGCAGCGCTATGGTCTAGTTCTCGCCGTGAGACATGAACGCGGGGTTGAAGAGGTGGGTTGTACGCACTGATACAAAACGCGTGTGGGACGTCATCATCCCGCACGAGCACCCTGTCCTCATCCAGCATTCTGCTGACACTCTCAACCTCCTCCCCAACCCATTCGTCCTTAGCTGCAAAGCATGCATATATCTTTCGGCGTTCCCTTTCACAAGTTGCTTGGACGGTGGAACGCGTACTGCCGAGCGAGCCGATCGTATTCATCTCGTCATGAGCCATGGTCAGCGCCGAGTAGACCACGTGGGGTGAAGTTACGAGCGACTTGATGACGGCGAGTTGGATGGGTGGGAAATTACGGAAGTTAGGAAAGTAGGAGAGAGTGTGCGGGACAAGAGATAGTGGCGGGAGGGCCAGGAGACGAGTAAATGAGGATACGAGAGCTGGAATGGGCCGGTGGAATAGCCACTATGTTTGTATTTTCGTTAGTAGCATGGCACAGTGACTGGGAGGACAAATCTCGCTCACCGACAATTTTCGTCCGTTAGGTGTAGATGCGATATTACTAACGGTTGGGAACAGTAGGAACGCGGCGTTTACAGTGTTAGGACGCGCGTGCATGACCTAGACCTACTCAGTCTTCCGGGTTTGGCACTAGACCACATAAATCCTACCTGCGTTACGATCCAGGCACCTACGGAATGTCCTGCAAGCACTATTTTAACGTTTGTCCCGTATGTATCCTGGATTGAATCGTATAGCTCGATGGTGCTCGCAACTTGAGAGTCTAATCCGACGGACCATGGGCTGCTCTTCGTGGGCAGGAAGCCGGGTGCATGTCCGATATGACCTCGGACAAATATCGCTAGCCTTGTTCTATTGTTATTGATGGTCTGGTGCATGCCCTCCAGGAACTCGGTGTAAAATTCTACAAGCCCTGGGTTGCCTGTTGCGCATCGTCACGATAAGAGGCAGAACTGATTGATTGATCACGCTTACCTGGAATGAACAAAAATACAACCTCTGGCGTTGCACCTTCAGACACGGACAGGTCTCCCCGGATGTTAGAACTGGGCCACCACTCAACGTCGGCGCTTCCTATGATTGATGGCGACTTGTGCGAAAAGGTCGCGGAATAATGAGTAGTATTTAGCCCTGGTGTCTGTTCTCGGGTGACTAGAGTTTAGTTGAAGTCTCTTTGCAAATTTGAGATAAGAAGACCTTCTGCCGGGTAGCTTGGCGTAGAAATTGGGGGAATGGAACCATCGGTTATAGCTGATTTTATTGACTTTTTCAGTGGTGCAAAAGGTAAATCAACAGAGTGGCTTTACTTTTTCAGTTGCGTTCTAAGAACCGACGTGGGTGATTCGGTGCCGGTCGTGGTCGGAAACGTGCCGGCCAAACAGGATGTGGTGCCTATGTAATCATGACTGCAGATCAACCACATGTTCAAAAGGTGCCGGTGCCTATCGCTGGGTCTTGGAACAGCTGCCCCCTGCTAGTTGAGAGGCCTTCACTCAGTATCACGTCTCCTCCACTGTCCGAGCAATGTCTCTGTCTCCAGAGAGGAAACGACTTGCCGTTGCGGCGGCCGGGGCCGCCGCTCTCGCACTGCTTGCTGTTCGCCTTCGAGGACCAGCCGAGAGGCTCACGAAATGTGGGTTGGTAGATGACCCAGAGAAAGTCGGAGAGCTAGTGGACGAAGCCAATGTCTCGAGCAAACCATTAGGGGAGGAACATGAATATGATTTCATCATTATAGGTGGCGGTACGTACCTATCCAGTACTACGATATCGTTTGAGACAACGGGACACTAATACCTAAGGTCTAAACAGGTACCGCTGGGTCAGTCATTGCTTCGCGTCTTTCGGAGCGCTCGGACTACAAAGTGTTATTGCTCGAAGCTGGGACAAGGTAAATAGATGTAGAGTGGTAGTTATAATATGTCTTCTGGACTAAACTCATCGGATAGTGGCATTGCTCTCGATCTTTCCGTGGTACCGGTTGCCTATGGCAAGCTATTCAGGTCACAGCACGATTGGTCTCTCAACACCGTACCTCAACTCGGCTGTGATAATCGCGAGCTGTTCTGGTCCCGAGGTAAGTCCTATCGTAAGTCCTCCAGGTACCAAATTGATTGTTACCTGCCAACTGCAGCAAAGCTACTAGGCGGATGTAAGTGTCTTAATCTTAGCTGGTTAATATGAGCCAGTTAACGGCTCCTTCGATCCGTAGGCTCTTCCAGTAACGCTATGCTGTGGGTCGGGTCTTCCCACATAAGGCAAAAACGCACGCTAACTATATTTATGACTCGGCAGGTTCCATTATGGTGCTTCGACAGACTACGACGAATGGGCTAGGGCGACCGAGGAGCCTGAATGCAAGGAATGGGAATTCGAACAACTGCAAAAGTAGGTCGCTTAACATGTAGACTTGTTGATACTATCAACTTTGGAACATATGACTGATTTCTAGGTCGTTTCATAAATTCGAAACCTTCCATCCCCACCCTAACTTCCCAGTAGATACCTCGAAAAGAGGCACCGATGGCCCCGTTCAGGTGGGTCGATACTTCGCCGTTGAGATTACAGCTTAAATCTATTCAATATAATTTCAAGACTGGTTTCTTGGGGAATTACTCGAACGTTTGTCGTTCGTTTGTATCCGCGTGCGAGTCTATTGGGATACACCACAATCCAGATGTGAGTGCAGGTGTGACCAACACGGCTTGCGACTTATTTCCCCCCGTAACGCAGGTCAACACGGCACAGTGAGTGAGGGAGAACCTCCAAACCAATCCTATTAATAACGTAGCACATAGGGGAACCCTTGGCGTCTCCAAGGTTTGGTTTTCGCCCGAGTTCATGCACTTTTTTTGATTGACGGATCATGTCCCCAGGCTATGACTTTCATCTCGCCATCGCTCACTCGATGTTCGGCCGAGTCAGCCTACCTGACTCCAGCTGTGCTAGGTCGTCGGAATTTAACCGTAGCAACGAATGCGCAAGCTACGCGAATCTTGTTCGAGGGGAAGCGTGCCGTTGGGGTGGAGTTTGCCCGGAGCAAAGACGCGCCACGTTATCGGGTTCGAGTTCGCAAGGAAGTTATCTTGAGGTATGTCCACCTATCCTCTCTTTGTCATATCGCTTTTTCAAGTCGTTCTCTTAGTGCGGGGACCATTCATACCCCGCATATACTCATGAATTCCGGCGTAGGACCAGCGGAAGAGCTGGGAAAGCATCAGATCCCAGTCGTCCATGACTTGCCTGGAGTTGGAGATCATCTTATGGATCATACAATGGTCACCATTCGGTTCCAAACGATCCCAGGGGAGTCGATCAACTATCTCAACCCTGTTGGGCCGGACCCCTTCTACAACTCCCTGAGGCGTGCCAAGGCCATGGTCCAATACCAGCTATTCAAGACCGGGCCACTGACCAGCAACGTAAACCACACCCCACATCAGGTGGCAATGAACTCACATGCGTTATGCACAGTACGCAGAGGCTGCTTGTTATGTCCGCTCCGATGACCCCAAGCTATTCCCTGGGCTCCCACCTCTGAATCCAGACTCGTCTTCTGGGCCTAATGCCCCCGACTTGGAGCTCGTTGTAATGCCAAGCGGATATAAAAATCACGGCAAGGAATTTGTAGCTAACGGCGATTTCATGAGTATTGGGGCTATTCCGCTCAGGTGAATAAACTACCGGCTTATCCTTAACCCGCTTCTCACCCGGAACATGTAGGCCCACAAGTTTAGGAAAGATCACATTACGGAGCAATGACCCCTTCGATCCACCTGTTATTGACCCAAAGCAAGTATATATTTGGCTCATTCAACTAACTGTACTCACCATTACTCGGCGTGTCATTAGTTATCTCAGCACGCAACACGATCTCGACACCCTTGTCAGAGGGATGCGGTTAGCACTCCGCCTCAGTCAAGTAGAACCCCTGCGCAGCATCATCGACCAAACAGACCACTCGCCCGGTTTGGATTCCGGACTCATAGACGCGGACGACGAGACCCTTGCGCAACAAGCCCGCGCACGAGCCGAGACCGCGTATCATCCGACTAGCACCGCGCGGATCGGGTCCGTGGTTGATGCGCGACTGAGAGTATACGGGCTGGAAGGATTGAGGGTGGCCGACTGCAGCGTGATGCCAAATATTATTTCTGGCCATACGGTGTGTAGGAATATGGACTGCAACAATTAATTCGCTAATCTGAGTTTGGTGAACATAGGCGGCAGCTGCGTTTGCCATTGGGGAGAAAGCGGCCGATATGATCAAGGCTGCATATCCAGTCATCACAAAGGCTTGAATAAACAATATTTTTCCGTGCCAGTACCGGAGCGCCGTATTATAGCTTTGTTGGAGGGAGGATGGAGAGCAAACAAGAGAAACAAAGACAACGATTCACGCCAAACTGAAATGTTCAAAGTATATGGCGGGTGAGCGTGGATAGGAACACTGCGCCGAGCTTCCCGCTTGCCCTCACTCTCGTTATGTACTGGGCCGAGGCAGCCGTAGAGCATACGGCAAAGCGAGATCGGCAATGGACGAACGTTTCCAATAGAAGCTCCACAACCTTGATACGGAAAATCCAAATGTCCTTTGTGCGCAAGTTTTGGACCTGCGTGTTTTGCGACACCGTTAACCAAGCACGTCCAGTAGATTCTATCCTTTCTTTCTTATTGGAGTCTTCCTAACTACAGACGGTAGATGTATACTCGGGAATGTTGTAAGTGCCGTGTATGCTTTTTCGTACAAAAGATTCTAAGCTGCGCTCGACACAGTGAACTTGGCAGCGATTTCGTCAAACAACCGAGATTTTGCTACAACATCCTTCACGTAAGGATGAGTCGGGTATTGCTCCTGCAAAGTTCTAAAAAGGGCCAAATAAGCCATAAGAACATGGTAGGACAAATAATTGCACTCACTTGAAAAGCTCCTCTCCAGATCCAGGTTTCCCACTGAGTTCCGCTACGACTACACGCCCAACCGACGCATCAGCACTCTTGCCAACGCGTTCAGCTTCGATAAAGTCGGCATCAGCTTCGGGTAGTTGCCCCCGCACGAGGTGTGCAACTCCCTTGGCAGCAATAATGGCCGGATTTGAAGAGGAGGACAACAGTAGAGATTGTTCGGTGTAAATATACGATGCCTGCGTCGCACCAGGGCCCCCCTAAAACACGACTTGGATAAGCACGGCGTAATAGGAGTAATTGGATCGCTTACTGTCGCCAAACCAAGGGCAGCCTCAATCAATTGAACCAATAATGAGTCATCTGCGTGCTTTTTGGCAGCTTCATACTCCTTTTTCGCAAGGTCCATCCTGTTGATAGAGATGTATGTCTGGACAGTCAAGGCAGCACTAGACCAGATCGCAAATTTGTTATATCATTTAGGTAACCGATGACTCAAATACCCACCACTCTACATCCTTGGCCCCAGTTCCAGCTCCGAGAGTGGTAAGCGCCTCCTCGACTTCGCCCTCGCGCAAGAAAGCAGTTGCTGCTACGACCCGCACAAGTCCATTCAAGGGTCCTTCCTCTCCCTCAACCTCCAAACTAGCATCTCGAAGTTCCTCTAGAGCAGAAGCAGAGTCTTGGCCCTGGACGTAGTGGGCAAAGGCGCGAGTGGCCTTGATGCTAGGCTCAGAATCGTCTTCCGGCAAGATTGCAAGCGCAGCCGCAGGGTCCCCAAGGGCAATATGTGAACGAGCAGTGTATATGAGAGTCTGAAGATAGTCAGGGGAAGTTTCTTCGGGAAGTGGATTTGATGTCAGTGCACTATAGGCTCCGAGATGGAACTGAGTTTTGAGATGGAAAAGTGAATCGCTGTCCATTTTGCCGTTGGAGGGGAGGAGACGTGTCCGGCTGCCGTGGCTGTGATAGCGTTAGCGCTTAGCGCTACCCCTCACCTCCCCAGGTAGTTCGACACAACGAGTCACCACCGATCAATTTAGAACTTAAAAAAGTCGAGCACAAAAAAGTATAAAAGCTAACTTCGCTTCTTTATTGGTGTCATGTCTTACAAGGGGGTGTTGTTGTCTGGATTGCTATGACAAAACGGTACTTCGGGCTCACTGCCATAGTGACTTTGTT
The DNA here is from genome assembly GCA_019616945.1 of Ceratobasidium sp. 414. Taxonomy (NCBI): domain Eukaryota; kingdom Fungi; phylum Basidiomycota; class Agaricomycetes; order Cantharellales; family Ceratobasidiaceae; genus Ceratobasidium; species Ceratobasidium sp. 414. The sequence continues at coordinate 22,030 of WSTK01000218.1, forward strand.
TTCGACGAGGACAGAGGAGTATGGCAGCCTTGTCCGAGAGAGAAATTTGGATTTTTCTTCAGATTCTCACGCCGGACTCATACCATAAGCGACACCCTTAACGGAATATTCTAAATTAGCTCTCGCCCGCCCCGACTCTGAACGTACCGCCTCAACGATTTGCCTACCAGTTGACCGAATCTGCCGTCGTCTCGATGGGGGTGGCGCACAGCGTCCATAATCGGCATCTGGACCTAGACTCCAGGTACGCTTCCCTTGTGGGCTCTCACCTACAAACACGAACAAGCAATCACCCTTTGCAGCCCACCTTTGTCTTGTAGGAATCTTGGTCACAAACTTCGAGGGCTGGGCGTCCCGGTTTCCCTGTGCACTTCACATGTTCGGTGAGCTGGCAGTTCCATGTGCGGATGTCGCATATAAGCTGGGGGACTGGCTCAGGATTAGGGGGTCACTATTGTTCTGCCCCTTCTTCGTGGTCTCCTCGTCAAATTCGGAGGGTGCATTTTAGCGACACGCTACTTCTCTTAGCTACCTGTCAAGGCCACGTTCTTTACACCAAATACAGGCAACGAGGGCCTGAGGTCCATGTCTGGCTCTCATCTCGACCGAACCGGGTTTCGCCATCTAGTTATGGGTAAGTCTACAAGAATTAACCACCTCCCGGGCGCAAACCAACCTTCCCCCTGTAGGAATTGCAACCATAACTACCTTAATTGGAGCCATGTGGGCGACTTCATCGTTTCTCGGGCCCATGTCCAACAAGTCTCTCGCGTCGGCACCCACTATTATAGACACATATTCCAGTATGTTCAACCACCCCGTTGAAGTCTTCACATGGGCTGACACGCTTTCTAGGAACCTCTCGATACGCCATACCTATCATCGCTCTAAACTCTTGTGTGGCCTTCATTATCGTAGTTATGAGTTTGATTTTCGACTGGCACTTCGACATTCCACTCCCGGCTTACATGGAGTACACCTGGGTTGGCCTGGCGTGGTGCATACAACTGGGTAAGAACATGTAAACTGTGTTCATTACGTATATTCACGCTGTTTGGACATCGTCTTAGCTTCAATCATCATCATAGCCAGCGTCGCTTCCCCTTCTGCTCTCTGCCATACAAACGACCTAGCCCCCTCCGAGACATGGTCGAGGGACGCTTTATGCTCAAATTGGAAGGCAGTACTCGCCTCGTCAGTCATCACCCTCATAGCCCGTAAGCTGACTTCATTGCTACATGGACCCCCAAGCTAACATACATTCTCTTCCAGTTACTCTCCATTTGTCTTGGCATATGTTATTCCGTTTGTGCCATAGAGCTACCTTGGCCGATCGTCCTACTACCCCTGTCGACCTATGGACCACGCCCCTACCAAGGAAGTACCCCATCAATCCCTATGAGAAAGGCCAGCGACGAGCCAAGGTATCCATGGCCCTTGGCAGGGCAGACGCCCCACCAACAAACAGCTATGTGTCTACGCCAGTCACTGCCCAGAATACATACTCCGGCGCGGACGAGATCACCAGGGGCTATTCCAGGCCGACAGCCGCTGCGCAGGTGTCTGCGGATGGCTTGGAAAAGGCAATCGCACTGGATAATGTGTCGATCGCCTCATCTAAAGTCGGGAAGATAGCTCCACCGGGACTGGACATTGCGGTCGAGAGCCGAAGATCGCGCGCAACCGAGAACTGAATCCGTTCCTTTATATTATTTTGACATTTGTTCGCCCAAAAGCCATTTGTACACTACTAACATATGCAAACTGCAAGGATACCCATCACTTCCTCCCACCCAATGAAAAGTCGTATTCGTCCAACCATCGCTTCCCCCTTGAAATTTCTAATGAACGCCTCAGAGAACCAAGGGAGTGTAAAAGTCCCGCAGCACGGCACAACCAACGCCGGTGTGCATCATGGCTGTGGATGTATGCGATGAAGATCAGTCACGTGTAGATAACGTAGCTATTTCAGTTGTCGCGGCCGAGCTATATAAAGCCATCCAGACTGCGCCAGAAGTCCTCATCTTCATCTCATCCTCGACAGTTCGGCATGGTTTGTAACAACCCAGCCTCCGATCGTACTTTACGCTTATGGATTCGCTATGTAGGATAACTTTATCAACCTCGCGAAGAAAGGGTACGAGGCCTATGAATCGTCCCAGCAGGGGCAGCAAGGTGGCCAAGGTACAGAGTCGTATAATCGTGATCGCGGATTGGTACTCACCAAGCTCACGTTGAAGGCCATGGCCAAGGTGGCCAAGGTGGCCAGGGTGGACAAGGCGGACAAGGCGGGTATGGACAAGGTAGCCAGGGAGGTTATGGTGGTAAGCAAACTGTTGTCAGCGTGCTCACAGCCCATAATTCCTATGCTTCCCAGGAGGGCAAGGGGGCTATGATCAAGGCAATCAAGGTCAAGTCGGTTCAAATCAAGGCAGCCAAGGCCAGGGGGGCTATAATCAATCTAGCCAAGGTGGCGGATATGGCCAATCTAACCAAGGAGGCTACGGAGGCAAGCTGTTTGTCTATTGGTTTTGGATGTTACTTAGATTGACCATCAGGCAACCAAGGTGAAGGCCAGTACGGGCACAGCCAACCTGGCGGCGGCGGAGGAGGATACGGTTCTCATTCCGGACCAGATCGTAGGTTATCCGACCGGGGTACACATCCTTAACTAATGGTGCTCTTAGTCGACCACGACGCTGTTATCCAGAATGCTAGCCAGCACGCCGGAGACTCTGGCGACTCTTCGCTATTCGGCAATGCCATGGGATTTGTTAAACAGAATCAGGTACGACAACCTCCACATGCGTCAGGATAACATTTCTTAGCCCATCGCTCCGTCCCGTGTAGTCTCAGCATACACAGCCCATCGATGAACAAAACGTGCAAGACGCCCACACCGAGGCGTACCAGAGGGGTAACGCCAGCAGCCTCGACGCTGGCTCTCTGGGATCTGCAGCTGCCATGCAGGTAAGGGAGAGCTTTGGCTCAGGGATAGCCACGAGTGTCAGGATGTTTAAGTTTGATTACTTAGGTCTTAAAGCAATTTACGTCTGGGGGGTCTTCCGGCGGGGGTGGAAACTCTCAATCCCAGCTCATTTCTTTGGCCATGGCCGAAGCGAGCAAGCTTTTCGACTCTCAGAACAACCCGAGTGGACAGAAGCAAGATGCAGTCAATGGTGCTGCTATGACTATCATGAAGTTGTTAGTTCAGGTAATATGTTTCTTCAGTCTGGACTCTGACCAAAGCACTAACTTGGTGACACACGCATTAGTCTAAGATGGGCGGCGCTCCTGCTACTGGGGGCAGCGACAGTGGAGGGCTTGGCAGCTTGATGGGCTTGGTAAGTCGGGGTATATGCTCTGCGTTGCACCTAGCTCATTACCTCTTCCAGGCCTCGCAGTTCATGAAGTAATTCAAGCGCCAATGAATGTAAGATGGTCGCATAAGTGTATTTGTAACATGAATGAAGTATAATGAACTCTATTACTAAATCCGTAAACCATACCCGCCTCGTTCATCCCAAAAAAGCAGCCTGTGTGCGTGGTGCTTTTGGGTTGTCCGCTTGCGTGCATCATATTTCCAACGAATTCCGCTCAAGGGTGGTTCAGACACCCCGTTCCCAAAGCGTGGCACGTTTCAACTGTTTTGCGGCTGAAAGGCGTTTTGCGTAGACGTAAAGCAGACGTTTGAACCTAAGGTCATTAATTTTTAAAATTGGGTAGTTGTGGTGGCATTTTACCTATTTATCTATCCCAGCATTGCTCGCATCGGGTACACACAGCAGTTTTCGGCGATTACCGACGTGTCAAACACCCGCAATTGTCACATGGCAAGGACACGACCCTGGTAAAGGATCTTTCTAGTCTCACCTCAACTCATGCGTTTGTCTTCATAATGAAAAAAAGTGCCAGCACAACTTGACTCCATACCCCTATTCTTCGTGCGGCACCTGCTTCTTGCTGGGAGCTCCCAAGGGCCAGTCATCCCCGATTCCTCACATTCAGTTCTGCAACTATGGCCGCCAAACTCACGGCTATCCCACAAGAAATTATTTCCGATATTTTCGCCCATGTCGACGATCTAGCCTCCCTTGCAGCTCTCGCCTGCACCAACTCCCACGTCAACTATGAGGCTACCCGCGCGCTCTATACCACCGTCAGGCTCCTCTCCCTGGACCAGACTGTCCGATTCTGTCGCACTATCACTTTTCATGGCCGAACCTCGGCTGTTGGCAACCACACCCAAAGCCTTATATTCCGCCCGCGTGCTCTACACATTGAACACTCGCCACTCCCACCCAACCCGCACCCGGGAGTCAAGGACTACACGCCCCGTCCGACAGCATCGTTCTTCAGGTCGCTCGCACGAGCTATTGCCGCGCTGCCGCACCTCACTACACTCGATCTCGCTTGGGGATTTTTGTATCGTCACACCCATCCAACCTGGACCCTCGATTGGGTGGGCACGCACAGGTATTTGCAAACGCTGCGGTTAGACGGTGTCGAAGATGCGGATGCGCTCGAACGATTTTTGGCCAGGCATAGGCCGGATGCGGAGGGAGGGTGTATTGGTATCAGACAGTTTGAAAACCGTTCGTGGTTGGACCTGCTGGATCCATCCTCTCCCCGGGGCGCAAGAGTCTTAAAGTCGTTTGCACCCGGGCTTTTGCCAGTTGCAAAGAGCTTTGCGGGGCCAGCGAGCATGTTGCAGAGCATGGGCTCGTACGCGAGCGCGTTGAGGAAAGCAAGAGTGTGGAGCTGGGGATATGGGAGCGCGGATGAGGAGCTTGCGGGGATCCATGAGGCCTTGGCTGGGAACGGCGAGACGCTGAGGGACGAACTCAGTGGGGAAAAACGAGCGGGATGCGGGATAATTGATTTTTCGTATGTATCGAAGACGTTGATTGAGGACGTAATTACGTTGGCTGGGACGTATTTGCCGGACGTTGTGCACTTGACTATCGAGGTGGGTTTTCCCCGATTATACTAACACAAACCTCACTCACCATACATAGGGGTACGAGCTGGGTAAAACCCCTATACCTGAGAGGCTACCCAGCTTGCCTCGACTCGAGTCAATCACGGTCGTTGCACGAGCGTCCCGACCAATCGACCAACTCTCGAAATATCCATCCGTGATCTATACCCTAGCTTCCTTCAGCGACGATGAAGAACTTGCTGTTCCACCAATGCGCGAGGGATTCGTTGCCCAGCCTGCGGATGCCCCGGAGAGGCAGGAGGCATATTCAAAGGCATGGTTAGATTGCAGGCGGACGAGCACACCGAGGCTGGAAAAGGTGACGTGGAGGCCAGGCCCGAGGGACTTCCACAGTATGGGTCCATAGATGGATGGCAAGCGATTGGTGAATTATAGATTTTGTGTAGATTTTCGGCGATATAGTTGGACATGATAATACAATGGGTAATAGAGCTGCATATTGATCTCAGCGAACATCGCTTCAATGTGTGAAACGGCTCACGATACCCGACAGAACTCCGCCGCGAAACCCCAGTCAAGTGCTTTTGCGTTCTGGATTCGCTTGCCGTGACGCCTCCTGTGCTCGTTGAACCCAATGACGGTCTTCCTCGCTCATCACAGTATAAGTAATGCGATTACGGGGGTTCCCTCTAGTAGCCGCAAGAGGAGAGATCCGCACAGAGTATTTCCCAGGGATGACGTTTGGTGTGGCTTGCACATCAGGTTGCTGTATTTCGGGAGTCGAGTTGGCTACACGAGACGAGACCGGGGCAGGTTTGAACGACAGGAACGGCATCTTGCTGAGCACGTCACGATACCGCCTCCGGTAAAAGCGGTTGTGTGGAGAAGCAACTGAAACAGCTGGAGCCGGAACCGCAGGCGGGGTCTCTTGGGCGCGCTCTGGAGATCGTCCAGGTGGTTTTGGCATGGCGCGGTTGTTAATAAGCTGTTCAACGCGATATCCGAGTCCGACACCTTGAGTTTTTGGTATGGGCAAGCCATGTCGCTTAGCGGCAGCTACCGAATTCGTTGACCCCGATCCAGCCGTATCCGGTGTTCCAGGGGAGCTCGATACTTCAGTTCGCTCGGTTAGAAGACTTGGGTGTGCGCCAGCCTTATCTTCAATCACCTCAATCTCCGCGGGCACCTGGATCTTGGTCGTCTCTGTGCGCCACCACCTCCACCATAGGTTCTTCTCCCTCCGTTCGGGCAGCTTCCCGAGCCAATCTCGTTGTTCCAAGAGTGAAGATAGTTCGACCGGTCCGTTCTGCTGGGTTCTGCTGGTGGGTTTAATCCGGGCTTGTTGAGCGGAGAGAAGTGCGTAGAGGGCAGGGTGGAAGGGTGGAGGTCGTGCTTGCTTGGCTTGATCGTGCGGGCCACTGAGATCTTTGAAGGCTTTCCTGTCAAACGCTTAATATCCAGGCAGAGACACGGCGGCATAATGACGTACAAGTTTTGTTGCCGCAGAGGGCCAGACACGCCATAGGCAAAACGAAATGCCCAGGTTACACCTTGTTTGGTTCCAGCATTGGCAGCGTGTAGATGTCGAAGTCTCTGGTGTATGTAATGTTTACACCTGCTGAGTTCGAAATGGAATGGCCAATTTACTCACAGCTTTAGCTGCCTTTATCTTTTTGTAGCGAAGCTCCTCGTCTGTAATCCGGGTGTTCTTCCTGAACCGATTTCGGATGTGGCTGGTAAAAGCACACCTGGGATTCGGGCGTCAAAATAAAGGAAAATAAGGAGAAGAGGCAAGCATACCGTACGAATGGATCAGAAAGCTTCTGGGACTCGCGCAACGATGCACGGTACAGTGCGAGAACAGCAGATTTCGGGGTGGTGGTCATGAAGAGGCTTTGCCAAGCGCCCAGCGGTAAACTGGATCGTACCTCTGGTCTCAAAGCCAAGCTTGGCCGCCACAACCATCTCGCTGCAGGCAAGATAACTTTAAATAAACATTTTACAACTATGTTCAGAGGAGCTGATTACAATGATAGGTACCTGGATATCTCTTAACTGGCCCAGTCATGGACGAAGACGTATTCGATAGTGTCACTTGGGAAACATCAGGCTCGACTGAACCAGTCCGAGATCCATACGACCCGAACTTTCAGCCATCAGCCACCCCAGTGTCACCACAAGCACCTGCGCCAATGTCATCTAGTGGTCCCGGGTATAGGCAAAGCGTGGACTCTGCGGGTGACGCAGACGCGAGTACGCCAAAATGGGGCGGTTATTTGCTTGTGCAGGTCAAAGACCCGGTCAAGGAGCTTGATGGGACGAAGGACGTTTATATATCTTACCTCGTCGAGGCTCGGGTAAGTCTTTTCCTTTTAGTGTGTTGTCGTCTGCTTACAGTTTAGTAGACCAACTTGCCGACATTCACGCAAACCAACCCTTCTGCTCGTCGAAGGTTCCAAGACTTTGTTTTTCTTCGGGAACATCTTGCCAGAGACTTTCCAGCTTGCGTCGTCCCACCCCTGCCAGACAAGCATCGCTTGGGTTAGTGTTGTTTTCCCATACTCCTGGCTATTTCGTTGACCGAGATTCATGAAACCGTATATGGGAATTATCAGAATACATAACTGGGGACCGGTTTGGCCCTGAGTTTGTCGAGAAGCGACGATTCGAGTGAGTGAACAGCTACATTGAGCTTTCATACGCCCGACTTAGGTTTCGACGTTGTTCCGCAGTCTGCATCGCTTTTTGGTACGGTTGGCTCGCCACCCTACTCTCCAGCGTAGCACACTCATTCGCGCGTTTTTTGAATCCACTGAATGGGTAAGTTTGGATTATTATTATAACCATGTGTTCAATATATTTCCTCGGTTGACTTTCACCCTTCTCTCCCCGGCGATGCATCTTTACATGTTCAACTTTCTCACTTCATGTTTATCCCCTAACTTACCACCTGCCTCACTTGTTGCACCCACTTATGTTTACAATAGAACGTCCAAATGCATACCCACCTCGCCCATCCACCACATCCCGACGACCAAAACCGTTCGCCGACGTCCCCAGCAAAGCTCCTCGACGCAGTCTCCGACACACTCCTCAATGCGTTTGCCCGCGTGCGCAAACCAGACGACCGGTTCGTTGACATGCGGGACTCAGGCGATCGGTTTATCGAGGCATTGACCATTCAAGAACGACTGTGGGGACGAAGCAAGTCGCGCATGATCGGTGAGTTCTTGCGGCCCTTTTGTTCTCGGCTTTGTGATCCATCTTGGTGTGGTGTCCGGCGTGGATCGAACAGCCTCGAATGCCGCATGGTCTCTGATGTATTGGCCCTGAGTAAAGTCTGACGTATTTACAGATATGGCAGCAGACTATCACGATCTCGCCGTAGCTGTCCAAGGGCTTGGGTTCCTCGAATCTGGAATCACAGATCCACTAAACCACTTCTCAAATACGCTACTTGAATTTTCTACGATTATCAAACATAACGTATGTACTCTAGATCCCCTAAAGTTTGCTCGACTCATCATCGACCCCAATACACAGGCTCACTCTACCACCGATCCTTTCCTCTCACATCTCTACTCTCTTCATCAATACGCCCAAACTCAGCGTGCCGTCCTGCGTCTTCGGGATCAAAAGCAACTTGATTTCGAAGAACTTTCGGACTATCTATCAGGGGTGACAGCCGAACGTGATCGGCTCGCGGCTCTGATTAGTGGGAGGGCGGGGAGTAGGACTGGGCTTGGTCAGTTTTTGCGAGAGAAGGTCGATGCACTTAGGGGAGCGGATGATGATCGCAGTCGGGTAGAGAGGATGGACAAATTGGATAAGAAGATCGCAGAGGTGAGTTTTTCCTCTTTCCTTCCTCTTTTTTCGTCCGAGGCTGACGAACAAGACTTACTTGGCATAGCTCAAAGAGGCAGTCACAAACGCTAGCGAAGTATCTGACGCATTCAGCGATGAAACTCTCAAAGAGCATGCCATCTTTCAACACGCTCGGCGAGCAGAGCTGAAGGAGATGCTGGGAAACCTCGCTGATGGGCAAATCGAGATGTACAAGTCGTCCATGGAGGAGTGGGATAGGATTATCCCAATATTACAGCGCATTCGTGTTGATGTCTAGGAGCAGGCGGGCAACAGGAACAGGCTGTAGCATATATACGTTTCCAACTGGGGAATAAACCTTCTTTTGCTGTAGCTCCACAGACATCTGCGTTACAAAGCGAGGGACTAGAATTACATGTAGAATGAATGTATAGGAACGTAGCGTCAACGAACTCGCCCGGTGGAAGTGGAGTATAAACGCGCCGCAATATTCATGCTTTGCAGCTCCTACGATTGTTGGTCAGGCTTAGCCCCATTGGCGAGGTCGCTCCGTAGAAAACACGTACCTGAATTAACAGCTTGGCTGCATACGGGATGTGCAGCTGCGAAATTGCGACCTTGTTTTTGCACGCTCGGCACTAGGCACAAATCAGTCAGTAAACGAATACTATGAGTAGCGTAGAACGGACTTCAAACGTTTGTTTCTTGAGGTTTGCTATTGCCGTAAGGCCGCATCTAGGAGAGCGAAAGTAAGTATAAATGTCCTAGCAAAGTCAAGCGTTGTACGCACATGTCACAAACATGCAATCTGTAAGCGTCACTAGCCTCGAACAAACGCTCCTTCAAGAATCCCGCAATACCATGCGATATCATGCAATCACGCTAAAACATGACAAACACATTAGAAACGAGGATGTAGTGACCCAAGCAAACTCTCACTTACCTCCATTTCTCCGAAACGAAGCCCTCCATCTCGACTGCGGCCCTCAACAGGCTGTCGAGTCAAAATTTGCACCGGGCCACGAGCGCGGGAATGGATCTTGTCATCAACCATGTGTTTAAGACGCTGGTAGTAGGTCGGGCCGAGATAGACCTGTGCCTGCAGCTTCTTCCCCGTGTGCCCATGATACATGACCTCCAAACCGCGCGATTGATATCCCTTTTGCTTCAAAAGCTGAGAGACGGAGTCGACTGTGAGCTCCGTGAACGGTGTGGCGTCTCCCTCATTGCCCAATAGGGTGGCAACTTTACTGAGCAGACACTCGACCAGGTGACCAATGGTCATTCGGGACGGGATGGCGTGTGGATTGATGACAAGGTCTGGCGTAATTCCCTCAGCAGTAAACGGCATATCCTCCTGACGGTAGGTTATCCCAATCGTGCCCTTCTGCCCATGGCGGGAAGCAAACTTGTCGCCAGTCTGAGGGACACGTGTCGAGCGGACTCGAACTTTAACGAATTTATGGCCCTCATGGTTCGTGGTAATGAGCACCTGATCGACAATGCCGTTCTCGGTGCTCTTCAGCGGCGTGGAGACGTCGCGCTTGGTGTGGCTGCGCGTGCGTTGGCCAAGCTCCTCGCTATCCGCTTGGAGAGGCGCCGTCTTGCCGATAATGATGTCCTCGCCTGTAACACCAGTACCAGGCGCAATGAACCCGTCACTCTCGAGTTTGTCGTACGTCCCGTGCTTCATACGAAGTGTGGTATCTCGAGTGGGTTTTTCGAACTCCTCAAGGTTCAGGACGCCGGCTTTCTTTTCGATATCCATATAGCTTCGGTAGTACATGCTGCGGAATAAGCCTCGGTCGATCGAGCTCTGGTTCATGATAACGGAATCTTCTTGATTGTACCCGCTGTAGCACAGAATAGCGACGATAGCATTTTGACCTGCGGGAAGTTCTCGGAATTTGAGATATTCCATCGACCGGGTTGTGGCTAGAGGCTTCTGGGGGTAATACAAGATGTTTGCCATCGTGTCCATACGAATCTGATAGTTGGTGAGGTAGATACCCATGGCTTGCTTGCCCATAGCCGATTGGTAGGTGTTACGGGGAGACTGTCAATGTGAATTAGGAAACTGACATCCTTGATACTGGATTTACTGACCTGATTATGGTCAGGGAATGGAATAATACTAGCACAGATTCCCAAAATCATACTCGGGTGAATCTCGCAATGAGTCCAAGTGTGAATGTTAGGCACACTCTTCACTCGAGCAGTCCCAGATGGATCCCAGTCAGGGTCGTTGACGTTCGACATGTATCCTCCACCTTCAGTTCGCCGCGAATTCTCCAAGTCGTCTGGCGTCATGGAAATCATCACGGTCTCCTCCTCGTCTGCATCCAGCAGTTCAATAACGCCGCGCTTAACCATTTGTTTCCATTTGAATTCTTGCCCGTCGTCGTCCATACCGTTCTGTAGCCACTCGACGTGCTTCTTCTTGAGAGTGAGCTTTTGTTGTTCGTCGACAATGAAGAGTGGGCGGCAAACTCGGCCCGCGTCGGTGTACAGTCGAAGTTCCTTCTCGCGAATGTCCCGGACAATGCTGACCTCCGAGTTGATATGGTCCATACGCCGCAACCTGTGCAACGTCTTGACTAGATTGGGGGCATCGCGATGGATTCCAAGCCAGACGCCGTTGACGAATACTTTGGTGGCGTTGCCAGGACTGCTGGCGTTCTCCTCGAGGCTCTCTAGTCCCCACTCCTCCAAGAATTCGATGACCGGTCCAGAAAGAGATCCGACAGATATGCAAGACATTAGCGCTAGATTTTTGACGAGACCGCATGCTTGACCCTCAGGCGTCTCCGCAGGGCACACCATTCCCCAGTGCGTGTTGTGGAGTTGGCGGGGTTTGGCTATCTTGCCCTCGCGACCAAGAGGTGTGTTGCAACGCCTCAGGTGGGAAAGCGTCGAGGCGAACGTGTACCGGTTGAGCACCTGAGAGACGCCAGCTTTCGCCGACATTGACTTCTTTTGGTCACCCCAGTTGCCGGTGGCAAGTGAATATTTCAGACCGTTCGTTATCGTATTAGCCTTCACGGCCAAGCGGAGTTGAAACTCGCGGTTTGATTCGACGCACTAAAAAAAACAGGGCACGGTCAATATACTCGCGGGCGGACATATCATTATATTCACCTTTTGCAGATATCTATATACGTCCTTGGTGAGCTTCCTGAACAACATGCGGAAAAGACTGGCCAAAAGAGGACCAGCGAGATCTAGGCGCTTTTTCCCGAAATGATCTCGATCATCGAGTTCGCGGCGTTCCAGAGCAGCAAGGAGGAGGCGATGAATCATATATCCAAAGAAAAACGCTTTCTTGGTTTCGGAGCCCTCCGCCATCGAAATATGTGGTAGCATTTCTTTCTGCAAAATTTCTTGGGCATAGCGAAGTCGCTTCTCTTTGTTGAGACCCGTCGTAGTTCCACGAGAGCCGATAAAATCAAGTGCGTGCTGTGGGAAACATGAACAGCCGTCGATCAGCCCACCTCCACAAACAGACTTACGATACGCTCCTGGATGACAAAACCCTCATCAATACAAGGTTTGAGCATTTCGACCATTTGAGAGTCCTGCATATCGTAACAGATATGCTCGAGAATATCGCGGTCTGAAGTTACGCCAAGCGCACGGAAAACGACCCAAATTGGTATGTCGTTTTTAATATAGGGAAGAGACGCTCTAATTACGTTTCCGAGCTAAACCAATTTCAGCACTAGTTTCAGTTCTTGGCAGGATGGTAACACGTACCGTCTTGTCCTGGTTTCGATGAAACATTTTAACTTGCATGGTGCTGATCGTTTTGCCACCTTTCTCGACTGCGCTTCGAATTTCGCTCAAAAACGACACGGGCGAGGGCTGAGCCTTGGCAAACACGTAGACATGGTTGCCAGCCATGCGCTCCTGGGCAATCAAGACCTTTTCTGAACCGTTGATAATGAAGTACCCCCCTTGATCAAGAGGGCATTCGTTTAGGTCGTAGAGATCTTTGGACTCGAGCCCTTTCAAGATACAGAAGCCAGACCGTAACATGATTGGGACCTAACCACCACATGTCAATCACACGGATTACACCCAGTGGCACAACACACCTTGCCGATCCAAACTTTGTCAGCCCGCTCCGCCTGCCCATCACCCTCAGGGCGAAATATGGTCTCGCCGTTTTCGTCTTCATAGCCATGCAAGACACGCTTTTCCATGTCAACATACAAGGGTGCGGAATACCTAAAACGCAGTAGTCTTTATTCGATACAGAATTAACAGATTAAGGCTAAATACGCACGTGAGGTTTCTCAAACGCGACTCTTGGGGAAAAACCGGTACGACACTACCATCTGCCTCGGTAATCGTAGGTCGACTAAGGTAAATTTGGCCAAAGTGGATTTCGTAACGCTTCGTAGCGTCGTTTTCGGCCCCAGTATGCTGATCGCTCTGGTCAAGTATAAGGTCTGCACTCTCGTCAACCAGCTCTTGCATAGTGTTTTGCACGAACTCGTCAAACGAGTCAAGTTGCTGCCGAACAAGACCCTTCTCATCGAAAAACGATGTGATGATCGTCCAGCAGTCTTCCTGGGTGATTTCGTCATATTCGTCCGCTTCATAGTCTACTTGCTCTTGGTAGTCTTCATAATCCTGGCTATAGGCACCGTAACCAGCTGAATTAAACGTTTAACCGTAGTTGTGAGTTATTAGATCAGTTTGGAAGAGGGAAACCAACCAACCCCCGCTCATATCGTCCGGAAAACGAGGGCAAGTAGAAGTATGCAAACAACGTGTCTACACCCAAAGCTAATCGGGCAGGGAGAATGTTACTGTGACTTTTCGGTGCAACACGTCGACGTAACAAGTGCGGAGATTGACGGCGGACAAAACTCAGAGAGCAACTTAGCCACCACAACAACAGGAAGGATTACTCACCCCCCCTGAGAGTCACGTGATACCGATCACATCCCATTTCGAATACCTGACAAGCGGGATCCTCCTCTCATATTCAACCCCGGACCTACGAAGTGCTCCAACAGCTTCTTGGGTTGCATTTTCAGTGTCATCAGCCCCCACGTCATCATGATGCTCGGATCAGCTGCTTTACAACCGCTCGGGCCCACTCACCCTGGATCCGCAGACCAGCTCCGCGGCAAGACTTGAATTAATGTCTCGGACAATTGAACTCAGCCATTATTAGCTCCTTTATCTCGGCTTTGATAGCAAATCCAGTTTTGTCCACCTGATTACCACCGAATTTATCAGCAAGCTAGTATTTGTGGGCCAGAAAAGCAGCTGCTTCGGATACTCACTGCCAGCCACACCTGTTGTGTTTCAATGCCCCTTAACATCTCCTGCGCGGCGCTGGGTCGTTTACCTAAACCGTCTGGGGTCGTTTCTCTTAGACGCGTAGCTTTTCTTGCTGCAAATATCAGAGCACGGATAAACCGGCTCGAGGTAAGAGTGTTGAGTTCATGGAACCTCGATCTTGTTCAAACTCCGACATTCTCGCTGTGAGTGCCCCAAAGGGTCTTTGCGGTGAGGTCAATTTATGTTTGAGACCTGCATACAATAGAAATCTTTTCCCACCAGGCTCGCATAACATGCCACAACCTCTCTACGCCATGTCCCTCCTACCCTGACCAGCTCCGCTCCTTATACCCTGTCGACAGCCAGTCGGCTTGAACAACGTTGAGTGTCGACATGTCCACTCCCAAGACCCAAGTTCACACGTAGGCCGGCGTTGCCAGCCGGCCTGGTTGCCCTGGGTTGTTTGGTCGGGCGGTTTTCAGCAAACTCTGGGCAAAATATTTTCTTCCCTTTATTGCGATGCTACCTAAACGACATGCTGGCGCCACTTGCGCGAGAGCGAGGGTAGTAGTACATTCATGGTATGTAAGACGCCATACATGCTATATTATAAAGCTGAAACCCTCCAGCCCCATCAATTGCCCCATGGTTTCCGTCACCCTCACTCGATCAGGCCTGGTACATTGGCACTACTCCGTAGGTGGGACTCGAGACTCGAGCTCTCAACCCGACGTACTAGGCTGGGTGTCGCGTGAGAGCTGTCTACACGAGTTAACAGGCTGCATGTTGGTGCTACTGCTCACTTCCCCCTCTTTGACTCTATTCATTGCGGAGCTCAACCTATCCTATAGACACACATTCTCTCTACCGGGTCGTCTGCATTGTTCCTTCGATGCATTACACAAATACAATGTCAGTAAAAAAAATGCCCACGAGTCGCGCTGGGCCCACATGCTAGGCCTCCTATTGTGAACAAGACTCGAACACCAGAGTGGCGTATATATACCATCGGAGTACGAATTTGGCATCGTGTTGTGTGCGAAGATATAGGCAATCGGTCCACCAGAGGCATGGGTCCCCCTTTAAGAATACCGCTAGCCCTAACCCTTGACTTGGTCGCCCGGGCCAGAGCGGGAGCTGTCTCGAGCTAGACAGAAACCCAGCACGAAACGCAGGCCATATCGAGGCCATACTTTCGACCAAGTTGGCCCACCAGTTTCCTATCTAAATCAGCACTGAATTTCCCTGACTGCAGTTGTCAGGTGCGTATAGCCATCCTCTTTATGCTCTGTTGGCGTGCTAATTCACCCTTCGATGTGCGGGAAACCCATATCTGAAAATCCTAGACAATCACTCTCTATTTCATTATTCGTCTTACTCCCGACTATACCCCATTAAACACAACGCAGATCTCCAGTGGAGGCGATGTCACAGGCTCCACCTGCCAAAGGAGCTCCTAGTGCAGGATCAGGAGGAAACAGCGACTCGGACGACGCAGGCGGTAAGGATTACTAGCTTTATATGCATAGGCCGGGAATACATGCTCATACCCCTTTCAGACGACAATGCCCAGGCATCCGAGAAGGTGTTGGGCAAACGACGAGCTCGTACACCATCCGGAGCCGCGTCGGAGCCGCAGGAGGAGGAATCGTTGAGCGACGCTGACGGAGTTTGGGAACCCGAATACGAAGATGATGCTATGCAGCTGAGCGTTGTAGCAGGGGGCTCTGCCCCTAAGTTCGCTCGCCTGACATCCGAACCCGAAGAGGAAGTGCCTGGACAACGAGCCTCTCCCCAACCAGGCCCAAGCACCACCCGAGGCGCCAGAGGAATTAAACCTGTCCGCCGGCGGACTCCCCGCACTCGAGCTGCGGGCAAAGAGGGTTCACCGGCCGAGCTCGATGCTTTGCCGTACGAAACCCCCAACTTCACGTGTGGGTGGAGCCCTTTGCAGTATCCCAACAGCTCGCCCTGCCATGAGTCATGCACGCGGCTTTCCGACCTCCGCCGCCACCAACGACCGCACTTCGAAGTTGATCTGGAGTACGCAAAGGAGCACTTGAACCAGGGTGCAATAGATACAGCGCAAGCCGCTCTTGACAAATGCGCTGGACGGGGTCAATCGTATCCCTGCGAGGTCTGTGGCAAAGTTTACTCGCGACTCGATGCGGTTACTCGCCATCGACAGCAGCCTCAAGGTAAACGATGCAAGTACGTATTATTTATCCAAATATGCGCCCCAGTGTTGATATCGGTGCTTGCCCCACCAGCACCATATATAAGCAGAGGCGGGCGGCCGAGAAGCGTGCAAAAGAGAGTCAAGAGGCCGAGGAGAAGGCGGAGACAGCACAGACAGAAGAAAAGGACGAGGGCGAAGGCGAGGAGAAGGGCGGGGAGAAAGGCGAGGAGAAGGATGGGGGAAAAGATGAAGAAATGGATGAGTGAGCGAACTTGTTCAGACAAAGTATGGCTGGAACGACTTTATCGTCTTCATTTTATTGGCAACCGAGGCCCAACATCAAATTTCCCTAAACATATCGTTTATCAGTATCATATATATGTATGATTGTTCTGTGGTCTCGGAAATCTCAAACTTGCATGATGAGCACGGGTTGCACACGTGCCCGCGCCTTTGTTTGTCTCTTTGTTTACTTCACCAACTCCCGTTGAGTTGTCATCCCCTATGCAACCTATATGCCTAAGGCCACTGCTACACCACCCATAGCTTGCATACTCTCCAATGTTTGAACATCGAAGTTTCAGCCGTGGCTGTACAGCATATCCAAAATAAGCTCAAGGTGGCGCCCACCCTGAGCCCCAGATGATGGATGATGTTTTATGATGTCACCGTCAATGACGTGCATACTGGGCACAAGCCATTATAAAGGTGTCTTTGGTGTGTCCCATAGATCACCACACACTCTCACCAGATACTCGAGTTTCTACTAGAATGCTTAGTCCTATTGTTTCCTCCGTGCAGACAGCCGCATACAGTGTCGAGTGAGTTCCAGTCTGAAACTTGGGTCCCGAACTACCAACTCAAACTCCGTTTGCTTCTACGTTAGGCATACCGAGCAAGGGGCCGGAGCCGCTCGTGATACTACCAATACCGCTACTGTGGAGATACTGGACGATTTCCAGCCCAAAGTGACACTGTCTGTTGAGACTCGAGACAGAAATATAGCCTAACACGTTATCCCCTAGGTTGATGCTGCAGCTAAGGATGCTCATGTCAAGAAAGAAGCTGCCGTCTCCGAGGGTAAAGCCGATATTGAACAGGCCAAGGCTACTGCAGCACTATATCTCGATCAGGCCCGTGGTTTAGTCAGTACGGCCCTTGGCACAGCTCAGTCCTACGTGGCTGCTGGCCAAGAGCGCCTTGGTGCCACTACGACTCACCCCACGGCTCATATTAGGAGCACGGGGGACGAGGGGCCCACACAGAGTAGCTTTACCAACACTCTTAACGGCGTCGCGATTTCGGCCCTGGAGGTGACAAGAGGAGTTCTCGCAACAGCTCAGGAGAAGCTCTCCGCCACTGGCCAGGTCGCCAAACCCCACGTCGAGTCTGGCCAGGCTGCCGCCCAACCTCACATCGATGCCGCAACCAAGGCGGTTAAGCCTCACGTCGAAACTGCACAGCCGCATATTGAGACTGCCAAACAGGCGCTATCCAGCCCGATTGTCGACACTTCAACGCCCTCATCGGCTGTAGCTACCACTGGGTCCACGTCCACTAGTTCGACCACGACCGCCGACCCTGCTACCTCTCCCCCAACTATTACTTGCCCATTTGAACCAAAGACAGAGTCTCGTCATGTGACAACGGAGGCGAGCGCTGCTCCAGAGCGAGTCGATGACAAGGCCGTGGAGAAGTTGGCTGACAACCTATCATCTACAAAGGTGACCGATGCTGCTCCTGCTTCTACCGCCTGATGGTCGCGATTTGTAATTGGTCCTTGCTACACCCGCTCTTGAAGATATTGTATCTAAAGTTATCAAAGATATCGATTCAATGCCGAGTCTACGAGCACATATAAGGAAAGCAAGCAATTACTGTGCACGTAAACAGACTAAGAACAGCTGATACAAGCAAAAACAAAAAGCGAATAGATATGACAGGAGACGGCTTCCTTACGGTGGCCGCCCTTTATGCCACAGCCGTCAACTTACGAATGAATCTCGGCGAGTAACAGCATCGGGGTGATGTAATTAGTGCCGAAAGCTTGTACCATAGAGACCAGAAAGAGATTGCAGTCATTTATAGTGAACTTTCTCATCCTCTAGCAGCATATGTACAGGGATAGGCGGATATCGCTCGCAAGGCGAAGCATTGCGGTGTGTTAGATGATGAGCTGGAAGCTTGAGCTTACGAATAAGCAGTATGATACAGGGCCGATCCACTCTCATCTCACTATTAAATAGTTCCTAGATATATGCGCCTTAATATCCCGCTAGGCGCTGGCCCGTTCACCTGTACTACTGCAAACCGCCGCCTCACACATTTATCTACCATAAATGTGACAAAGACTGGGCTATATGCGGGGTCACGGCCCCTATCACAGGAACCACCAAGAATAAACCGGGACTATAGTGAAATTTCAGGGCCTGGCCCGCCATTTCAAAACACGTCTGACAGTTTGTACTTGTGTAGGCTCTGCGCTGTGGTACGTGTGTGAATACGTTTGTACGATTTGATCGGAATACCTCATGCACGGGGTGGGTATAAATATGAGGGGACACAAAAGTCCCAATAGGGTGGGGCGCTTGCGGATTGTTAGGCGGTACGCAACGAGTAACTGGGCTGCCATCCCCGCGAGCCGGGCTCGTGGGGTAGGCAGTAAAAGCTCAGGCCGTCACCTGTCACGCACTGTCAAGAGAGTTCGCGAAGACCATGCTCCCGACGAGGGTGTGTGAAAGCGCTCGATTGTTTAGCCCCCGTCTATCGCTCGAATGAAGTTGGAGGAGGTAGACGTAGGGGACCTGACTCACCAGGAGGCGGCGCCTCCGTTGTAGACCTACGTCTTCCATAGGCTGTGTTGCATCAGGGTACTTACACACAGCTCCAAAGTAAGGTCGGAACCTTGGCGATCGATAGATAAGTCTTTGTACTCATCAAGGCCTTCAAAACTGTTGGAAAGAAACTTCACGTGACTGACAAACACCACTCCAGAAAGAAGCTGCGGCATTGTTGGTTTCTCACACCGCTATCTTGATTTGCCCTTGACCACCAGAGTACCTTGCACCGCTGAAATACTGAGCACTGCTGAGAAGAGCTACCTGGCTCTTCACCCGCGTCCAACACCTACACTTACTCTAACCTTAAGCGACAGTGCTGACGCCGGGAAGTTTGTGTTTTGCGCTCTTCTTTGCCATTCCGCACCAGATCTATCACTGCCATTGCTAAGAAAATGATGTTGCGTCTCAACTAGCGCTATCTTCTTAAAAGTGCACCTGGATCCCCACACGCTTACCGGGTTCTCAGTGCTCCGGGTCGGGGCGCCTGTTTGCCACCGGCTAAGTTTGGCTAACTCGCGAAGATTTGTCTCTTCTATCAAGCCCGGACCTCTTGCCCATCTCTTCTGTCGTTCACCATCGTTGGTGGATGCTATATATCACTGGTCTCCTTGGGAACATGACTTGAGTCGAACCGCCCGCTCCCAAAACACATGTTGTGACTGAGATATGCACCACACTTGTGGCTCTGGATTTCAACCGTAACGATAAAGTCGCCTGTGATGATTTCACTAGGCGCATTGTCCCTGCATACTCGTTTGTTCTTGTCCCAAGGTCACATTCGTCCCCTGATCGATGCCTGTCTTAGATGGGTGCCAAAGGTGCATATGCTTGCGAGATACTTTAAGTGTTCAAGTTTGGTTTAGTTACCACCGGGGTGAAATGTTTCTCAGGCTCCCTTGTCATCGTTAGCTTAAAGCGTCATGGGCTTCAACAAGCCCACAATCCTTTGTCTTTAGTACCACAAATTACAGTAAAATTAAGTTGGCCTCTAAAAAATTGATCGTAAAGTATCAGTTAAACGGTTGGAGTCCAAAATGAATAACAAGGCCAGAACAAACAAAAATTAACAAATTCACAACTGAGTTGAACACAGTCCGTGCGGGTGTACGCCGCATAAAAAACAAAGCAAAGTACACATAGAGAGAGGATCATAGCGATCAGTCCATCGTTGCACACCCAACAAACCCAAGAAGAAATGAACTGGAAAGAGGGGCACAAGGAAAAATCATTCATTTGGAGAAGCAAAGTGCATGTTGGAGTCGTGATACGAGGCAGTGGAAGGAGCGTGGGTGAGCACCATAGTCGAAGAGAAAGGGTTCAAATTTTCGACGTATCGCCCTGGGACTCCTTGTGTGAGCACGGAAGTACTGGCGCCAGGAGATGGGGGATAAGCTCCAGGAACATGAAGCTCCGCCTGGGTAGGTAGAATTTGTTCTATCTCCGGGTAGTGGGCGGCGTCGAACGGAAATCCGGTTACGGAGCTGCTGGACAAGTAGTGTGGGGAGAAGCAGTCAGCTGCTTGAGGATAACAATGCTCCGGCGGATATTGCAGCTGGCTAGGGGCTGAAGGGGTGTTGGTCCAAAAGTCGTTGGCTAGACCGGTGGGTTGTGTGGGGGGCGCATCCACTGGGTTGAAAGCCCGGGCAGCCAATTCATAAGAAAAAGGAGCGTTGGGTGGTTGGATTAAGGAGTGGTCGTGGTTGCACTAGTGCATGTTAGCTCCTCACCTTTGCGCTCGAAAATAGGAAGAAGATACTCACTTGAAGGATCGTTTGGGTACTGATGGGGGCATGGGGGTTGCTAGCAAAAGCGTAGGGCTCCAGATATCCTTCTGTCATATGCAGTGGCCCGTGGATCGTTTGGCTCACGGGTGAATTCCACTCTTCACTTGTAGATCTAGCCACACCATGAGCATGTGGCTCGAGGGGGGGAATGCCAGTGATTGGAATGGTGCCTTCGGAGACGGCACCTCGTCGACCGGGTGGGCTGACCGCGGACATTGATGAGCCCCAGGAATCAGGTGTCTTAGGCGCAGTCCCCTCCGTACTTGTAGGCGATCGTTGGTCCTTGAGCCAAGAAAGAGTTTAACCCGAGTGCTTGCACCGGGAGTATAGCATCCCACTCACATCGAATGGCTCGGCCCAATTGTCGTAGTGGGGACCAATCCCTAGAATACCTCCATCCTGTTTCCGTGCTCGCTTAGCCCGCGAGTGTCGAATAGGGCCGACGCTCGAGCCGGAACCACTGCTAGTACTCCCCAAGGCTGAATCCGTGGCCAAAATCAAGTACCCTGCACACCAACGTCGTTAGATGATGCTGGTTACGCAAAGCAAAAATCTTGCCGTTGTCCTCCGTTCGCCTTAAGCTGGCCGGTCGCGATCGAGGGCCTCGTTTTTCATCCGTCGTAGCTTGGTTCAACGCACCAGGCGTGGTCTTTTTTCGCCTCTGACGAGTTTGCTTGGGGCGGTTCTCGAGAGGGAACATGGAGCATCCAGGCTGGTTAGGCATCGTCGCCTGCGTCGATGAGCCAGCAGGGCTAGAGGGACATAACTGGCGGATGAAACCGAGAAGGCGAGCTGATTTATACGCGACCTGTGTCCAAACACAAAATAAGATGTGCTCCGCATGTTTTCCGTCGGCAATACCCTGTCTATTGAACGAGCAACAGAGGAAAGAGGGCGAGCCAGCGGCTTGGAGAGATCTAGTGCTAGCGAGCTGTGTTTCAGCATCGATCTGTGTCCCGATCCCAGCGCATACGTCAAATAGGAAGGCAGTGTGGGACACCGAGCGCCGGCTCCGAATACAGTGTGTGAAGCTCGGTATACGGTACGTTTGTCCGGACACAAGTGGCCCTGGGAATGCGGCAAGCAGCCGTGGCTGTCCCAGTGATAGTCGCCACCCCCTTGATGGCCGACAAAGGAGGCGGGGGCACGTGGCTATGTCCTTCACACTTTGTCACATTTTGGAGATGTTGGAAGCTAGCGGAGACATGAGCCGCCACGTCGTCTGCGCTGCTCGGGTGTCAGGAATGGATCATACCCCTGCAGGTAGCACGACCGCCAATGGCGAAACTAAACCAGGCGGGCTAAACGGGGCAGATTCATCCCATGTGGAATCGCAGGTCCCCCGCATAAATGCACGTTGATTTCATTATGCAAAAGCGTCGCCTACAATCAGATCGTTCAGCCCTTTATCCGACGATCCAAGCTGTGTCATTGGCTTTCAAGCCACGTCGCAGACGCAGTTCGCACTCGCGACAATGGGTGGCGTGGACCCCACGACGAAGGGAAATGAAGCAGATCCTGCCTAAAGTGCTTGCTTCTGAGGGCACTCCGACTGAGGGGGCAGGTAAAACGGGGATGCGAGCCACCAGCGGGGCGTATCAGGATACACTGTGTAACCAGGTCCATACGCCCAACGTCATAGAACAGATATACATGGGTTGGCCGCGCATCAAGCTAGGGGTCATCAAGAAGATCCTCTGACACGTGCAAACCCCGGATGCGGGATATCATGTCGATTTCATCATCCATCACAAGACATGCTGATAAGGAATGGCCAGAGTCCATGTGCCTTGGGTTATTGGTCCTCGGGTGAGGGCCAGTTGATTCGAGCAACCGTTGTCAAGGTTTGAGATTTGTTTCAGAAGTTTCTGCGAGACAGCGTTAACTCCGGGGAGACTCTTGATCGAGACCATGAAGATTCGCTGGCATAATACCAGGCAGCGGCATCATACTTTACTATTTTGGCTGCTTGGAGTGAGCCCTAGTATGCGATAGCGTGAAACAACTTACCACTACGGACTACAGCTACCTCCTCAGCATTCATCCGGGGACGACGGTGCGAAACGTACCTACCAGTCCAACTTAAGCAAGCGCATATACCCTGCCGGATTTAAGTGTTTCGGTTGGGTGTGTTCCACCTCGTTTGAAGTTTCGTCACTGATTTCCACGCATGGCTTCGGTAGAACGATGTGCTAGAAATATGCACACCGCAGGGTTGTGGGGCAAGCGCCGTTATTCCTCTCGCGTGATGTGAAGTGGTTAATTGTGAAAGGTGTTCTCGTGGGATACATAATCGATGGGGTACTGTTACTTCTTTCGGGAGTGGTCTCGTAAACCACTGCGCGGCGGTGATCTATCCCGCTTTACTCCGTGTGAATGGTAGACGAGCTCGGAGGAATGGGCAAGCTGCCCAGGGTCGGCACCGAATCGTAGAAGAGCACGGGGTAAGCTTGATTGGGTGGCGAAAGATCAAGAGATGCTCTGTACCCGCATGGTCTGATCACTGCGTGAAAAGCACCCCTTGCGTTCCATTCGCCTGCCCCTCGAGATCACGATCCCCGTCACAATCTCCTGTTCAAATGCATTAGGTATAGCCGAGATTTCACTCGACAGCTTTGGCCAGAGTCCAGGTCTCATTTTCAAGTATGGACACCACTACACCTTTGCTTTGCACGTCAACTGCTAGGATACTCGTCTTGAGGGCAGCGATCGTGCCCCACATGGCTAAGAGCGCCTCGGACGAGCAGAAATTCGGGGCAGCATGTCCCACTGGTATGTTGGATCCTATGTTCGCTATACGTTAGCTAGTCAGCAGGGCTGATTGGGGGAAGAAAAGTATAAAACAATAATACGACGTACTCCTGTACCTCTAGAATTTAGCCTGTTACAATTATTTCTTTGTTCCATCGAAAAATACTACACGTGTTTGGTGGAGCCCGGTGTGACGCTCGTACTCGGTGGGTTCTCGCTTTCGGCACCTGTTCATCTGAGGGTTAACACGTGGAAACAAGGCGAGCAGACCCTGCTGACTTACACAGCAGCCAAACAAATCCCGCCCGCCGGTTTCAATCTAGGACCAGCGAGTTAGACACGCCATTGGGCAGCGCTGTTGTAGCATGATAATCTGTATCACGCGCGTTGCACCGTACCTTGGTGGAAGGACGAGATGAAGGGATCAAGGTGCAAGGCTGGGGTAGTTCAGGTCTCCGTCAGAAGAAGTTCAATCATTGATTGAATTGGCGTTGGGGGAATTGTGATGGTACAACTGCAGACCAAGGAACTAAGAACGAACCAGTCTAACTTCCGCGATAAGTGGTGTACGACCAAGGGCTGAGTAACAATGGAATATGGTAATGCTCCTCTGGTTTCGCAAGATGAAATATAATCTATTAAATAGACAGGCGGTGAGACGTGAGCTTTGTGGCGAAGCCACTTAGAACTCACCTCGACGACTGGGTAGAACGTATCACGTTTGTCCTTCTCGAAATATTCACCTGTGTTAAATATCATCTTGTAGACACCGGCTCGCAGCCGAGGTTCGGAGGGCAATAGTGTTGTGCAGCGTCCGTCAGAGTCCGTCTGGCTGTTCATGGGTTGGAAATTCCGAGCAGAAACTGCAAGGAGATGGCCTGACGTACCCCGAGGCGAGAGTCGTAAAGCTCGATCCGTCCATCACCTCGAGGCGCACATTAACGTTTGTGGCCGGTTTGCCTAAAGTGGAGTCCAATACTGGTGTGACAATAAGTATACATGATGGTCGTACGAGGGATCAAGCGTAGCCCCACCATGGCAGGTGACTGGCGATTTCCCTAAGGACATGGCTCTAACGGGGTGTTACAGTTGGGCAACTTGAACGTGTGGTATGCGCGCGATGAGTTTCCATAACGCGTTGGCGGACAAAACATGACT
>WSTK01000219.1:0-46537 GCA_019616945.1 Ceratobasidium sp. 414
GGTCTTGGCAGCCGCTGCCCTTATGGTAACTGGTTGCTGCCCCGCCCACAGGTTTTAGCAGGTTTTAGGAAATCCTGTGGTTGTGTCTGGTTGCAGCTGGCTGCAAGCAGCTTCGACGCTTTCCTGACGTAGAACCTCCATCTCAGCTAGGATCATGAGTCTCCTCAGTAAGGCAACTATGCACACTCTCTTGTCTAGGACTAACAGGTGCTTTAGCTCAGAGCCGTGTTGCGAACCTACAGGGAGAGCATGGATCAGCAAAGAAATCGGGAGCTAAATTAGCCCAAAATAATAAAACCATCAAATTAGGAAGGGTACATACTTTTTTGAGCAAAATTAGTGGAGTGAATAGCACCCGGAAGTAGCCTCAATGCACCGTACTCTGAGTTCGAGTCAGTGAATTAGTAGATTACCTCCAAAAAGCAGGTTTATTGTACTAGTGGGCTTACTGGTGTTGAATAGTGCACAGAAAGTAACGAGCGTCTATCGCAAGCCAGCTTTTTCCAAGCACACGGTGAAGGAGGGAGGATGCGTCCGACTGATCTCGGGCTGAGCACAGGGTACTTGGAAGGATGCTTGGACCGAGCCTTGTGTGGTCAATGAAGTTTATCTACGAAGAACCAGCGGTACAGTAGCCGAGAGCATAGAAGACAACCTGCCGGATTCCGGTCAAGGGACGTTGAAGGTAGAGAAGGTAAACCTACAATTAGGCTTAGGATTAACTGCATCTAACTAGATTCACTCCGGCTTTACAGCAAGATGTTTTCGCCTTTCGTTCTGCCTAAATGCCCTTGCAGAAATATACCCAAGGTCGCAGGATAACTGTAGGGATGTGGACGATGCTCAAGTTTCTGATGCAGTGGTTAGTCTCTCAGAAATTGAAGGGGCAATGTAGCGTGTGTGTGGAAATCTTCGATGATCATCCGTGCCTGAGGATAGTAACATAGTTGGGAATATGTAGACTGCATGGGGTATTGTTAAACTATGTTAGAGGAGCATCACAAGTGCATATATGCGTATTGTAAGTGTATATCAGTGGAAATGGACTAGAACGGGGCAGGAGCAAGCAAAAGCGCTGATCATATAAGTCACACTAGCTCGACTTGGGATGTTTAGGGAACTTCTTTGAACGAGAAAAGCGCTTGGAAGGAGCTAATTAGTCAGCATGCATATACCCGGTTTCAATTTCATTTTCCACCTCAACTGTGCTGTCCACACTCTCCGGAAATGCCCCATGCCCCTAATACCTCTCTTACTCCGAGTTACGGCACTGTGTGCTTGCCCGCTTGAGCCGAATCGAGTACTGTTGTCGCTTGTTACGTTCAGCGAAAGGGCATTTTGTGGGATGGCAATCCACCGATGTGGTCCTTGAGCTCTAGAGGGGCTGTCTTGACACGTATTCACTAGTACCCCATGCACTCGAGGCATACAGCCCGATTAATCATGTTGCCATGCTAACATTGTTTTTTCCACTCCCGCTCCCCAATGTCTGTCGGACGAATTTGCTTGAGCTATTCTGGTCCGTTCAATATCCTAACTACTCTCGACAACTATCTTGTAATGAGGTTGCCTTGATCGCCCCAGCTCCATATCTTGGTGTGGAAGTTCCACTCGGTGAGAATTCTGCGGCTAACTCTGTCGTTCAGAATCACCCTAATTTATGACGCTGGTATTACTTCCGCTCGCACCTACATCCTAAAACTTGATATATTTCCTCCTCACACCCAGTTGACGGTTCCACTCAACCCGGAAATGACGTTGCTCCCAGTTGAATATGTTTTCTCTTTTGACCCGCCGTCGCCATGAATGTAAATCCCCTGATTACTTCAAGCTGTTGATCGAGGCCTCCTGTGGTTGCTGGGTGTATGTCGGCCAATCTACACTGCCAAATAGCTCTGTGCTCCGGAGGCGTGATTATCTCTGGAAAGATCGCTATCACTGGATGGGCCCAGGAGCACGTGGTGTCAGGCTCTGGGGCACCCCGGGTGCTTGGAGATTGGGAGAGATCGTCAGGAAAGCGTCGGCACCGGTTGCGGCTGGTTGCAACCAGCTGCAATCGCCTATTTTGCGAGAACCTGCCAAAAATTCTGGCGCATGGTACGACGGGTTGCCATAAGGGCATCAGCTGCCAAAATCGGCCCAGCAATTGCCATAACCAACTGCAACCCGTGGCGAATCGGTTGCAACTGGTTGTAGATAGGCCCTATGTGGCACAAATAATAGATACTTAATCTGTTTTTATACCACTTTTATAGCGACCATATGTGCTGGAAATGCTCACATATTGATATACAACTAGCACAGCATACATTGGTCGTGTCAAAACCAAACCAATCAGGTAGCCAACAGCGTCATAGCCATGCACAATTGCAGAGTCGGAAAGTGCATCATACAGCGGTAGGCTACAGTAAAAGACACAAAGAAAGGATCTAGGATGGAGGTACGTTAGCTTTGTCAAGAGTATCTGCAGTTTCTGAGAATTACGACAGGCAGGCCACAAGTTGGAATGGACCGACATCAGCGTAAGGGCAGAATCGATACCCTGCCAATGAAACTAACCGTGGTGAGTCCTATTTAGATCTATCGACTGCTTTGCCACTAATGACGTACCCTGGATTGACAAGGATGTTAAGCCTTGAGTAAAGAGAGGACTGTAGGTGAGAAGCGATGGGCTTACCTATACTTGAAAGCTACAGAACAGAACTGAAGCAGCAGATTGTCAGCAAAACCATGGCGGGGTGGTGGTGGCGCGTTGATAGACCAAGAGCACACTGATTAATAACTTCGGCGCCCGAGCTGTTGTTCAGGGGAGGCTGGTTTAACTTGTGGTCTTTTAGTACAATGGAGATGTATGCATGTATTTATGACCAATGGACATATAATAACCACAATATATGCTTCTCCCACTGCCGCTCATTGGTGCCAGTAGAGGGACTAGTAGGTACTACCCCCCCCCCCCTGAGCTGAAAATGGCTGCATATAGTAGCTATAACTGATTTCTTGTATTAGTGAGCATTCTACAGCTGGTTGCAGCCAGTTGGAGCAGGGCGAAAACCAGTTATCTGCCAAAACCAGTTGCAACCCTGTGTCCTTTTTCCTGACGATCCCGAGTCTCAGAAACCCCCACTACGGGGAATTCTGATTTTTCTCTTGTGCAAAATGTGGTTGAGAGCCTTAAGTTCCTTTGTTCTCAATGACTTTCACCGTGTTTTGTGCAAGAGAAAACCTCGAATCCACTGGAGTGCTGTGGACTTTATGGAGCTCTAGTCACGCGCTCCAGCGATTGCTCCTGACTGCTCCGGATCTGGGGGGGGGGGGGTCTCCAGCACTTGTGTGCTCCGGGGATCTCCAAACAGCTCCGGACAAAGTTCCGATTTCGCTGAGTACAGTAAGACTAACTTGGGTAGTTTACTATTTCGGGTTGTCTTTCACCCTGAAAAATATGACTTCATGATGCGCTCCGGTTCGACACTGATGGGTCGCACGCGTTACTACAGTGGCTCGCACGATCAGCCATCACGAAATCGGGGCATGGCAGGTCTCGAAATGCATGTACGATACAAAATAACAGTGCTATTAGTCATTTATACCACATTATGTGCCTGAATATACCTGTTCAAAATTCTACCGAAGATGTCACGTTGTATGCCACTAGTCTGTCATCCCGGCCATCGTATTTGATTCAGAGGCTGAAGATCAAATGTATATGAAGCAATTCCTGCCCGTTGAAACGCATGTGAGCTGCCAGACTGTTTCAGCACTGACATGCTGTCCTCTATCGGTAAGTCGCATGCATCTAGTAAAACTCCATTTACCCCCTTCACTGTTGTTAAGGGGCGACTCAACACACTGGACTTATATTCCTCAACACCAGACAGGAGCAGGCGATTGGCGCTGAATAAGTTGCCATGTCACCCCATTTTTTTTCTTGTTCTTGTCCACGACAACATGGCCGCCCTCTGCCCCCACTGCCCCTCGATATGTGCCCTCCGAGATGATGTGCCCGCCCCCATAAAGACTGGGCCCATCATCATAGCTACCCAGGTGTCGTAGCGACACTCTCTTTCCCCAATTGTCTTAAGATTTTATCTATCTATTGTACCACGGAACACTAGCTAACCTCCACCATATGCGCGCATACACTTTATTATCTGCCATGCCCCGATTTCGTGATGGCGTTTATTTCTATGCAACACTTCTAAGGTCCTCGCATGCACGATATGCCTCGAAGGCCTTAGGCTCATGAAGTAGTATATTTTGGCGAAAGCACTCGGAGCGCAAACTTATTGCTATTTGCAAAGGGAAGGCATGCACCGTAGCCTGCGGAGGTGCATGGGTACTACTGATCTAGGGACAGCCGGTGCGGTGCGCCGGTCACGTGGGTCGCGCGTGCCCTTTTTCTTCCCACCCCCATCCCCCTCCAATATGCCCCATCGGTCTGCTCAGTCGTGCCCACCTGACCCGCGAGCCGTGCTCGCGGTTCGGGAACCCGGCCACGCTTGCGTCCCCCGATCTTTCCGGCGACTGAGCCGACCGACAGGTCGTCTTGGATGCCACGGACCGGTGCAAGGCGACCGGCCCCCAGATCAGTATAATTGGCGGGGCGCTTATTTTTTGAATGAATAAATACCGCCGGTTTTGAGCGCTTCACGCACGAACTAGGGACCATGAGAGTGCTGTAGTGATACATTAATTACTGTGTAGATGAGGGGAACCGATCTATAAGAAGAAAACAACCGAATTCCGAGTTTGTGAAAATGGCATACAAGCGCCCCGCTAACTATTTTTGCGAGCGTAATGATACATGCGGTAGGCTAACTTAAAGGGTATTTTGTAGTACCACCCCAAGCCCCCTTATCCCAGAAACGAAAGGGAAGCCCCTGGCCTTATCCAGGCTGCGTTTCAGCCCAAGTTCCAACATCCACCAGAATGAAGGTCCTCTAGGATATATACGGCCACAAGGGTATATAAATATACAAGCGGATAAGCGCATACAAGGCCCAGATGGCAAGAACTCGGCTCTGCTGATTCTCTGATTTCGCCCTAGATATGCTGTCGGGAGTCATCAGGGAGTCAGCTGGCGGCGGATGGATGCCACCTTCACCATGTGTACTCCTTATGATCTTAAGATTGCAAGTTCAACACTTACACTGTATGATGAACTAATATCACAACTTACGGATATGGGTTTGCCTTCCGGGCGCTGACATTTCATCTATCGCATCGCAGTACGCCATCATATACAGAGCGTGATTCGTCGTGTTGTTCAGGAACGATTGACATGACATGATATTGCCGAGGGTGTTGCGTGTATCCACCGTGTAGTGAAAAGCAGCACGGAGATTAGAGAATTGAGAGGCTTGTTCAGGCTCGATTCGTGCGTGCACAACAGTGGCCAAGCTTGCTCCTATACCACACACGGCGCCGACCACCGGGCCCACGTATGGTATAAATCCTGTAGCAGGCGCAGCCAGCGTCAACAGGTCCCTGATGCATGCGACGATCCTTCTCAACCACGTCTGCGATTTCCGGGCCCTTTCGAGAGATCTGAACTGGAGCTCTGCCTCCTGAAGCGACATTTGCATCGCCCAGATTTTAGAGAACAGATTCCCATGAAGGGCCTGGATTTGAAAGGCGAGATCGTATGGTTTGGCGGTGGAGGTTTGAAGGCGGGCGAAAAATTCGAACAGTTGTTCATGCTTGGATCGTAGCTCGTCGGCTACAATTATAGCCTGCACCGCACTAAAAATACAGCCGCTACAAATGCCTCTCATCTCGCATATTTCGGGTCGCTTGGAGCGGTATCTGAAGGACATGTTAGCTCGAGCGACGCCAAAAGATTGATAGCTAGATCACCCACCCGTCGATTTCCTTCAGCAGATACCTCAAGTCTTCGTCAACAGTCCACAAGGATTGAGTGATACTTCGCGTTAAGTAAACAGCATCAAGCAACTCGGACCTAAATTCATGCGTATTCGCCCATTCGGTTTGTGATGTCATTCTCTATGAATTAAGATGGCGAGTTGAGAGAGTACGATTCAGATGGCTGAGGGGGAAAAGTTGTATCAATCCTCAGTCCAAGACATTGGATTATATCTGGCTGGGAGATACCGTTGCCCTGTCAATGTCTCAGCGAAAGTCGACACTACGCTCGGGGCACCTAACTCATGTCGCTACCTATCGTACGATTATTTGCAAGTTACAGGCGTGGCCAATGCACGTGTAGCATGTTTTGCAGTGCGCTCATGGGCTATACCGTTGATCCATAGTGAATCAAATTCGTTGAGGAGTAGCCCACAAAGTGCCGTGTTTTCCATCCAGCAGTTTTTCTGCTCCCGTTTGCTTGTACCAATGATTACCCTGCGCATTGAAAGTGTGGCCCGTCTCCCTCGCCTATTAGTCTCTCTCAAGCGTACCCGTTCTTCGAACTCGAACTGGTCGCTTCAGATATTTGCAGTTTATCCTTCCTGCGCCCGAGTGGAACCGCCCCTCCTCGCAGCGCCTCGTCAGTGCATCTCCTAGCCGCACCTGTCACCCTGCGACTACCTTCCCCACCTCGCTACCTCTTGGCACCCCTGCTATACCCAGGCCGAATTCCTCCGGCTCCCCTTCCCACCGGCTAAATCAAGTCTCCCCTTGCACGGCCCACCACAAAACTCTCGATTCGCCCGCGAGTAACCGGCTGTTTGCGCCAATTTGGCCCTGTGGTCAAGTCACCTCGATCAACCTTTTTAAAAGAGAAAAAAGGGAGAAGAAAACCCAAATTGCCTGCATTGCTGGGGCACAGTTTCCTCTAGATTACAAAGAACCAGGCCCGAGCAGCCGGTCGATTCTCCGGAGTTCTCCGGAGTGCTTGGGTGGCCTACGTTCAGAACGGATGATTCCACGCCCGCACCTCCTGGACGCTCCAGAGAGCCCCTATAACGATCACTATTTGGTTGTGATGATTGGCTTGGCGCGCGTTTGCCGAAGGCTGAGCACCGCACCGCGCAACCATATATTGAAATTGTCGAGTCTAGACTCAAGAGTGTACATCGTTCAGCGCATACATCACTGACTAACGGGTACCCTCGAACGTGGCTGATCTACTGGATTTGAGCTTATTGAATGCTGCTGTCAAAAAATCCAGGGCGACTGACTACTCGGGCCGAAAGTGCGCTAACCGTTGCTTCGATCATCGAATGGAGGCGGCTATACTTTTATAAGTAGACTTGATCCCATTTTACAATAATGAGCGCCCTCAATTATAGACGGTTCCACGCGACTTAGCACGTTGGCCCCCCTCCTGACGCGTTTCAACGCGGTTTCGAGGGATCGGCGGCGGTGGGAGCGTTCTAGATGCTTAGGGCTTGTTTGCCTGCGGGTCTAAGGGTACATATTAAGGGCACTATTTGGTGCTGTAGCAATGTTTGTCCTTCGATTGGTGGCGTTGGCTTGCGGGCGATTCTGGAATGTCGATCTGTTTGTGATCGATGGTGATTAGCCATCTTATCGTATGTGGCGGTCTGTCATCAGCAGCACAGAAAATCAAGATTATATGATGTTTATAACCCTCGTTCTGTTTACGCATAGCCTACAGTGTCCCTAATACACATTGTCTGTTGTCCATCGTCTACCTACATCTGGATTGGGTGTGTGGTGAGCGTAGGCGTGCTGTAGACCGGTTGTTGTATGTAGGTCAGATAGCGCAATTAGCCAAGGGAATGAACACCATACAAGGGAGTGTGCTTACCTGCTGCTGGCGCCAACGCTTGGGATAGTAACGCGAGTGGGTTGCTTGATGTTGGGCGACAAGTTTGAGGTCGGGGGATAGTAGCTGTGAAGATGTTGCTCGGGTCAGGCA
Source organism: Ceratobasidium sp. 414 (assembly GCA_019616945.1). NCBI lineage: Eukaryota > Fungi > Basidiomycota > Agaricomycetes > Cantharellales > Ceratobasidiaceae > Ceratobasidium > Ceratobasidium sp. 414. The sequence continues at coordinate 7,844 of WSTK01000219.1, forward strand.
AGTGAAACGACTCGTTTGCGGCTTACCTCTTGGTCTCGCCTCGCCCTTCCCCCCCCTCCCCCTCCAAACTTGGGGTTGGGGATCTCACGCTGCGCCGCACAAGCATGGCTATTGTTGGCACAGCCATACTGCATGGGTCTGGGAGTGTGATATACGCAGAGAGACGAAATGCTGTTGGATTCGGGACAAGGACATTAAATCGGTTAGCGGTTGTAATTTATCTGTGATCTACGTTAAGGTACTTACAAAACACTTGCTCAATTTGTGTTTGTGTGCTTAGTATTAGGCTTAGGGGAATGTCGGCAACGTTTTGGCGATTGACGAGGCATGGCGAGGTAAGGGGCAAGGGCTGAGATAACGAGGAGAGTGCCGGTACTGACGCGAGGTGGAGGTGGGGCGGCATAGTGGTATATCGATATTGTGCCGGGTAAATTACCGCGTGCTCGATGAGTATTGGAAGCTCACCATAGGAATGTGTTGGTGTTCCAATCGAGCGGTCTATTAGGGTGCCGACATAAGGCTAAGTGGAACGCTGTGCGTTTGATGAGTATCGGAAGCTCACCGCGAGAACACGAGTCAACCTGTCCAACCGGGCAGTCTACCGGTGCTGATGTGGGGTTAAGTAGGTCACCGCATGCTCGATGGGTGGCGGAAGCTCACCGTAGATTATGATTGGTGGCCAGCGGGGGGGAAATGAAATCGCGGGGGGCTTGTATGTTCGAATCACATTGATGATCGAGTTAGTGGTGTCAACACGTTGTACGGCTTCAAAGGCACACTTAACTTCGGGATGTGCCGGCAGCCTGGCCCATGCGAGGGGATCGTCATAGCGTGTGGTGGGGCAGGGTAAACTCACTTACAAGCATCTGATCTACGGAAGACTAGTTCAGTAGAGTTTTTGAGGCACGAGGGTGTACTCACCGAATGCCTGGGAGCAATATGGAATAGGGGATTGTCGTATTGCAGTGGCGAGGCGAGGGTGAGGCAAACCCAATCGTGCGTGCCTAATCTATGCAAGGCAGATTCACTAAGGCGCTCAAAGTACAAAGGGACACTCACCAGATACCCGGGAGAAACACCTATCTGTGGTGCCCCAAATCAACGATTTAACAATCGCGGTCGAATCACCAGATCCCCGTATGCTGTAATAATTGGCGGGGACATAAGACACGTTTTCTCACATCCCCACCTCGTGTTCGGGATGCAAGCCACGAGCGCCCAAGCCTCATGTTGGGTCGAGTCATTGCGAAAATTGAATAGAAGCAGAAAGTGTTAGTTTCATCGGCCTAATTTATAACAGCCGACTTACGTTTAAGCCGCCTTCCAGGCGCGACGGTCGACATGCCCTAGCAGTGCGCAGCTCTATCTAGCCTTGTACGGTGGTGAGTGGGGTGATGGTGGCAAAAAATCACAAGGGACTGGCTCACGTGACTCCTATCAGATCTGTTCAAGGCCGCCTTTGACGTGGCCTCCCTTGCCCCTCGTTCGCCTTCTCTCCTACCCAGTATATAACCATGAATCCTCCGTCAAGCGATTATGACCCTTGTCTATCCGAGTTGATATCGTACTTGGACCGCCCGCTATTTGACCAAAACAGTTACGAACTCACTGCTATCCTTAGTCGTCTATTCCCAACTCGCCCTCGCCTTCGTCCTCGCAAGTGGGGCTTGTCCCCTGGGTATATTATTATTATTATTCTGGTGTTTTAGTAAGACTGACATTGTTACAATAGACTCGGACTTGGCCCCTGTTCGCACCAAGACCTCCAGTGGCTACCCAAAGTATAATGTCTAGTTAGCGTACCACCATAAATCACTGACATTTTTTAGGACCTTCTCATGTCGCGCCGCGCTGGTCGCGACCCTTCTGCTGGGGGGTCCCATCGCAACGTTGATGCTCCTGGTTCTCGTACTTCGTCTCGTGCACGTGCACACTCTGTGTCTTCCCATGCTGCAACTGACCACGCTCGTGCCTCTGACGGGCGTGAGTAATTTTCTCCGATTTTCTCATTTTGTTGTAATTTGATCTTTTTTGAACACTCAGATTCCCGAACGTTTGAGCCGCACCCCAATGATCCCAACCAGAACGAAAATTTACCCTCAAGCTTAGTAAGTTTCCTGGCCCGATGTGCTGGACTTGGCAACTTACAGCGTCCCTCAGCCTATGACGTCGACCAGCCACCAGACCGAGCGCCTGCCTCATCCTACAACCTCCCATGGCTCGAGCTCGATCCCGTTTGTTGGCCATGAGGGATCCGTCCGGCTCCCTCCCCTCCAGTTAGACAACCACCTCACCGGTCCTGCGCCTCCAGCTACACACGATCGGCTCCCTCCCATTCAACCTCAGGTGGCTATGCATCCGCCTGGCGCGTATTCGATCATGCCGCCTACTCGGTTTGCAGCTCCTGCCACGACCTTTGCGTCACCGATTCCACCTCCAACTATGCCTACTTCCGCTGGCGCTGGCGCTGGCAGCCATGCTCATGCTAGCTCTGCAGCCTCGCCGTATTATCCTTCTTCTGCGCTTGGTCACGCCACAACGCACACAACACCCGGCTCTGGCTTTGGCTCCGGCTCCGGCCCATCCATCACTTCGACAGGCCCCCCGCTCACGCCATATTCACCCAACTTCGGGGCAGGCCCACCCTGGGTACAAACTCGTACTCAGAGTGATGGATCTTCCCTCGGGTCTAGGTCTGGTGCCACCGGTGCCGCTAACACCCTTCCTCCAACGTCCGCTGGCCCCAATCATTTTCAGTTTGCCACCCCGCTTACGAGTCGCGACTTCTCAGCTTCGGCACCTTGCACGGCGCAGGATGTGGCCACCGGGGCTCCTCCTCCCAGGACTGCTGCAGGTTCTTCTGGCCACGTAACCACGCTCGAGGCTGTGCAGAACTTTGACAACGCAGGCGAGGACGCAACTAATCTTGGTCGAGATGTGGATGAGGGCAGGGATGAGGGCGGGGATGAGGGCGGGGATGAGGGCGGGGATGAGGGCGGGGATGAGGGCGGGGATGAGGGCGTAGGAGAGGATGTGGATCAGGGTGACGATGGGCCGAGTGAGCTTGGTTTTAATGGAGTGCGAGTGAGGCGGCCAGGAGGGCAGCCCTATCTCTCGCCCGAGCAATGGGATGCGATGATTGCTACACCACGCACCAAGTTCAATATGGCTGAGACTGGCCGAGTCATGACCTACCTATACAACCCCCTCGACCCACGTACTGATGCCCGCGCCCAGCAGGCTCAGCTCTCAGGGAGTGCAGGTAGGCATGTCTTTCGCGAGGTAAATGTTGTATTCATATATTTTCGTGATCCATTGCTGACTGGAACCCCCAAATACCTCGCATAGCTGTCGGCAAACGATTTCCAGGGAACACGCACACCGGAATCGCTTCACCGGCACGCCAGGAGCTTCAACCGTATTCTTGAGGACGTCGCTAGATTTCAAGAGTATCATAGTATCGACCTCCATAAGGTACCTCAGCCTGAGGCGCTCGCCCTTCTGACCCAACAATTCGAGGAATTGAAGAGGAAAGGTGTCCACTTCCGCCACTTGAACCCGTGGAAACTACTGTGTCTCATCCACGAGAGCTGGATCCATTGGTTGCGTGGCCGGTAAGCGTGTTTATGCTTTAAATGCATGTCGTCTAACTACATTTGTTATCCAGCATTGGAGACCATCCGAATGTAACGACAACTACGGGTTTCCACAACGGTACCATCTCGCCAAGGTCTGCGCCGTCACACTCTGCCGGTGCCACCCAATCGTCTTCGCTGTCGCGCTCCACCACTCAATTATCTGCCCCGTTGCGCCCCTCCGGCCAGCCACCTACGCCATCGCGCCCGCAACCCCCTGCGCCGGCATCAACGACCACAACTTCGTCACGCCGCGGGGGCAAGAGCAAGGCCAAAGCTCGTGCGCAGCCACCTTCTGCTTCGTCTCAAGCTCTTCCAGAAGCAGCTTCCAATATGTCTGGCTCCCGTAACACGCCCAGCTCCCATAACACGCCCAGCTCCCGTAACACATCTGGCTCCCGTGCTCCTTCGATGTCTTCGTCCGGGCTGCGTGCCACCCGTCAACCACCCTCCGGAAGGCTGGCACGTACCACATCCTCTCCAGCTGGTTCTGCTTTTATCCGTCCATCCAGGTATTCGCGCTCCGGTCCCACACCCAGCCCTGCTACTCAGCCTCAGTCCATCCCCCTCCCAAGTGAGGCGAGTTCTCCCACCACTGGTTCGTCCTTCAACCCCAACATCTCTGGAAACGTTGAGGTAGTTCGCCTGACCGCCGGTTACTATGACGAGGAGCTTGAAATTTCCCGGGCTAGTGCCGAGCACGACCGCCGTGCCCGTGAAACGCAGACCCATCTTGCACAGCGCACGCACAGCCTCCAGGAGCAGGCCCTCCGAATGAACATGTTTTTCCAGCGCGAGACTGTGGTTCTAAATCGTGTGGCCACGCAGGTCTCATTCCATGCAGCTCGGCCCTCAACGTCAGGCGATGCACCTGGTCAGCATCCCGGAGGCCCGCAGACAGGTAGCCAGCTAGTACGCCAGCCACTCCAGCTTGACTTCGCGCAGATGGTGATTGACGCACGCGAGAGTATCACGGAGGAGATGGGTGATCTGGGTGTAGGCCTGCCATTGTCGAATCAGTTCCCCGTTCCTGGGGTGTATCCGCCGTTGGCCCTCCCCGAAGTTCCTGCCTATGGTATGCTGGGGGCAGGGCCAAGCAACTATGGCAGGCATCTATATGGGGGGGATGGTTCACAAGGCGAGGGACGATTTGAGGATCTGGGAACGGCTGTTGGGTCGCCCCACATACCGACTGCAGCGGAAGGGGATGTCGCCATGGGGGGGTCGGCGGACGAAGAGGAAGAAGACCCCGAGTATGTTGACCGCCCTGTGGGCCGGTGAGTTTCTTGCCAATTTTTCACTTCATATTAGTCTTTTTTTTTGCGGACCACGGACTCCTTGGAGACAGGTGTGGCGGCCATTGTTTCATGTGAGCTTAGACATCACGCGTAACACGTCTTAGGATCACTCTAACTCGTGTGTGCAGATCGTCTGCAACCTTTTTCTATAAAAAATTGTTTCTTGTTCTCTCCCAACTGAAAAACGTTGTGATGTCATTGTGGTGTGCCGTATATACGTCCAACCTTTCCTGCTTCCCCTTGTTTGCTTGCTCGTTCACTTGTTTCCCAGGCTCCGTTGTATATACGCCCAATCCCCAATCCCCTGCCCCCCCCCCCTTATTTCCATTCTCATGATCACAGCCTGTTTCTTGCGCTGTCGTTTATACGCCAAATTGATCTATTTTCTCCTACATACATGTTTTGTCCCGTTCTATTCCTCAAGCAACCAACTTGCGCTTGCATTATGGCGGGCAAATGAGGTCAACGCACCGCTGACGAAAGACCCGCCCCGCACGAAGTACGTTCATATCCTCATTTGCCATCTCCACTTGCTCATCATCTTCATCCAGATCGCCATCTGCCTCGCTATGAATGTCGTCGTCGTCATGCCGCGCACGGGAATCACTAGGAACGTCGCCGAGCTCTTGGCACATGTTATGAAGGACCATCATGGCTTCGATTGCACGGTAAATGTCGTTTATATCGTGGACGGCACCTAACTTCTTCAAGGATGGGAACCTCGCCTTGAGTCGCCCAAAGGCCCACTCGACGACAATGCGTGCCTTCGACATCTTGTGATTGAAGTCACGCCGACGTGCCCCATCTATATTCAGCTCATTCCGAGCGAATGGAATTACCACATACGGGCTGACAGGATACCCTACTAAAAGATGAGCCAAATTATAATACACGTCATAAAATAACTTCACTCACCTCCGTCAGCTAACAGAAACTCCCCCGGCGCAAACAAACGCTGCCGTTCTTTGTAAACCTGCATGTGTGGCCATACGGCGATGTCAGGCTTGGAGCCGGCCCACCCACTCTGAAATGCTATAAATAGCCCGGTGTGGTCGACTATGGCTTGAACATTAACCTATCAAATAGGTAAGTATTCCGGTGCAATGGCTGAGTATCCAATTAATTTTGCTCACCGACAGGGTTTTCTTTCTTGAAATATACGAGTCACCTGCGACTCGTGGTTTTGATTCGAGACCACATAATGTACCGTCCAGTGAGCCAATAACCCCTTCAAGACCGCAGAGTTTCTTAAACCCCCTCTTTATTTCTACTTTCCTTTCCTCCGTCGGCCAAACTACACAATCTATGCCGTGCTCGCGGACTGCTCGGGTGACGCGGCAGCAGTAAAGCACCACAGTTCCCTCGCCGATTGAGGTAAGCATCTTAGGGTGCCGTATTTGTGACCCTGCGATCCCGTAGCGCAACAGGAAAACACCCAGCTGGTAGTGTACCGGCCTCTGGTTTTTGGGGCCCTGGCTAGACTGAAATATCGGGTTTGTCTTTAGGATATCGACGATGGCCCAAAATGTATCCTTTGACACTCTATCACGCAACCAAGGTCAGGTTTAGCCCATCAGTTAGACAGATTGTTACTGACCGATATGCCTCCCGAAACTCCTCATTTTGCCACTCCATTGATGACTCGAACCAATTAGATTTTCGTAGTGCGCAAGTAACTGTGTACGGTTGGCGGGGCTTTCGAGGCTTCCGCTGCCTCTGCCGCATTGGTTTGTCCCCATTTTCAACCTCCATTGTGTTACCCACGCCCTGACCATCGTCCTCTTCCTCATACCTGCCCTCCCCCTCGTACCTGCCCTCTCCCTCGTATCTGCCTTCTCCTTCCCCCTCATACCCATCTTCCCCCCCATACCCATCTTCCTCCTCATACCCGTCTCCTCCCTCCACAGCCTCACCAGACTCCATCGTTGAGAACAAAACGGACATGCACGCCGCTGGTATGTCGTGACGCCCCAGCCTAAATCCAAGCTCACGAATGCGGGGGACATAGGTGCTCTCATGCCTCGTGTGTTTTGTACGCCAGATTTGGTTGTGTGAGTCGTTCCAGGCACTCTGCGGATACTGAAATGATGGACCGTAACTCTCCGAGCCAGCCGGATTATACAGGAATCCAGTTTGCATAAGGCTGTCGCTGAAGGGAGAAAAACGCCGAGCAGAGCGCAGGGACCGATTACGAGCGGTTGACATTACTTGGTGACGAGCAACAAGCAGGCGAGTGCAATACGCAGAGTTGGGTGGGACGCTGAGCAGGAAGCCAAGAGGACAAGTGGGCACACTGAGACGTAAGGGGGAAGGGAGGCACATTTATGTATTTATGTATTGCTAAACACTAAACAAAATAATTATGTTATTTTGACCTCTTCGTTGCAGGCACCTCAACAGACGCCGATGATCGACGTTCCAGAATCGGCCGCAAGCCGACGCCACCAGTCGAAGGACAAACAAACATCGCTACAGTCCAAATATTGCCCTTAATATGTACCCTTAGACCCGCAGGCAAACAAGCCCTAAGCATCTAGAACGTTCCCACCGCCGCCGATCCCTCGAAACCGCGTTGAAACGCGTCAGGAGGGGGGCCAACGTGCTAAGTCGCGTGGAACCGTCTATAATTGAGGGCGCTCAATGCTGTTTAGAAAAGTAAGATTTTGCAGCAAAAGACGCGTTATAGTCTAATTTGCGTCACCATGACATACGCATTGTCTCATGAACGCAGGCCATGCGTGGTAAACAGCTTTAAATTTCAGAGACCTCACGAACCAGTTGACGTAATACGACTAAAACACAAAGATAAAATCCATCGACAAGTCAGCGGCGAGAACCGGGGAGTCTCATGGACTGTGCGACAGATCTCTTCGCCGGTTGGACAGCCGATCTCGTGATACCAGGCGTGATTACTGGAGGCAATGAATCAGTCGTCGCAGGAAATATGCTAGCACTGACAAACTTACGCTGGGGATTGGGGTTTACAGGTTGGGGACCACTGGGTGCCAGTCCCTCTGAAACAACCACCGTAATCGTTTGAATGTCCGCAGCGAGCTCTGGCCACACTTCAGCGGAGATCTCGATCGGATTGTCCCCCAATCCCTGGAACACGGCGACAAGACGGATTTGCTCATCAGAGGCCGCCCGAAGGGGGAGGAAAACCTTTTTGATCGACGCAATTACTTCCTAGGCATGTTAATTTAATTCTGTTCAAAAGCAACTGGAATAGGCGCTCACAATATAGTGGAATCTCCGGTTAATCGCAACCGCGCGGCCTGCATAACGTACAGCGATAAACGGCCAAGGCTTGTCGTCCGGACTCGGGTTCGAGGTGCTAGTACTCGCTATAGGCAGCTCACGGCCCTCTTCTACTTCATCTTGATCAACTTCGCCACGGGCCCTTTTCCGCGCAGGTTCTTTCGTGTCCTGTTCCAGTTCCGGCTTCTGCTCTTCGACTTTGACGGCTACGAGCTGCCGAGCAGACATAGCGAACAAGGCAGAAAAGTGCCTTGTCGTGGTAGGGGGGTTCACCTGTTCATCCACGTGAGCACGCACTGTTCTGTATTGCACAGCCATACCGCTCGGCGCTGAAATCACGACTTCTCAATAACAGCAATATAATCGAGAAGCTTTAATAGATATTTTAGTCACAATGATGCAGTTGGGGCACCGTTGACGGGGACAAGATTTTGGACCCGTTGTGTCGTTCCGCGATCGCCGCCTCGGATGGGATGGAAGAGGGAAGGCGAATGCGTATTGTGTATTTCGAGTACAGCGTGCGGACGAGACTGAGAAATGGGACACATTATAGGAACTTGGGTGAAATGCCTGGTGCTTTCTCGCTATTCGTCAATTACAGTAGGCGGGGGTCCACCAGTCTCGCCCGCGAAAGCCCTAAATAGGATCTAGCAAGCCGTTTCAGGAGCAGCACGGACAAGAAAGGACATACTGGCGAGATTAGCAAAGGGGTTAACAGAGGGATTGGTCGGACGGCGCTCGTCTGGTTTCGGTTCGTTGGTATCGATGTTCACGAAAACTGTCATGAGCTCGGAGACCAGTTCAGGCCACGCTTCAGCTGAGATTTCGATTTGACCGTTGCCAAAGTCTTTGAGTATTGCCGATAGACGAATCCGTTTGTCGTCGATCGATCGCGGTATCTCAAAAACTTGTCTAACCGAAGATCGCGTTTCCTGCATTCTCATTTCGTTCATGGTGGAGAACCCAAAAATGTAATATACTCACCATATAGTTTGGTCTTCTCTTGAGAGCAACCGCGCGCCCATTATAACGCGCCAAAATAACTGGCCGAGTTCTTTTCGAAGCTGAACTACCAGCGAATCCGGTGCCCTCGTCCTGTTCGACTTCGGCATAAGATCGCTTTCAATTGAGTTTGAATCGGGGCAAATCGGGCACAGGAACAAAGTCGACCGACTTGGAGTGGCCATCCGCGACCCACCCCTGGCGTGCAAGCTCAACCCGCAGCTTGTTTCCAGGTGGCTCGGGCTGGTCACGCCGGATTTGAGGTACAGGCCCCGAGGGGGGCACCGGTTGGTTCTCCTTCTGCAGCCTCTCGTGTTCAGGCCGGCCTTTCATTCAAGCTATGTCCCCCGGGAACCATATGAAGATGTGGAGAGTGGGGTGGCAACGGATGAGCTCGGGCGCTTACCTGTATTACGTCATTCTCGCCCTGATCACGTGGTCAACACAACCGAAACAGCTGCCACACTTGGTGCGCCACTCCCGTCAGAACGATGCCTATCAACCCGGGCAAACATCTCGTCGACTCGCCTGGCTTACCTTTCATTGATGTAGTTTACAATAAGCGTACTAAAGCAATCCGCAAAAATCCAGACTCCCGGGCTATTTTGATATCACTCTGGTCCAATTCTACCACTTCTGGATCACCGTAAACTCCGTGAAAGAGGCATGCCATACGCTAGCGGATACACCAGCTTCTCGTGTTGTTGTTTCGGCTACATTATCAGAGTACGGTGATTTATTGATCAAGCTCAAGCCGGACCTGTGGTCGGAAGTCTGTCAATTCTTAAATTAGTGAGGTATCTACCGGACGAACCAAACCACGAACAGTACGCTCAGTTACGATATATCCCCCCGCCTTTGTGCCTGAATAACCATCAAGTTTTCTAAGTACTCGGAAACCCCGTCGTGCGGCATTCGGTCGGCGCCGGGGCAGAGAGGGCCCGCGAACCGTATCCCATTGGCTACTGCCTAGACTATTCTCCAAATAATCGCGCTAAATACACCGCCCGAGACTATCCTTTAATAGCTTACCGGAACTGTAACAGGTCCCGAGCCATGTTCGAGCACTCCAATTGCGAAAAGGCAGGTTGAGAATCGGTACCCTGGCCACCACCAACGGAAATAAGACAAAGTACGTCTTTTGCGATCCCCAAATACCACAAGACGGCTGATTTGGTTCTCTTATTGACAGTAAATAGCGCCGCTAGGGTTGCGTGGCCGGCCGCCTTCTCTCAGCGCAGTGGTTGTATGAACTCAGGCGGAAGGTCGGAAGCGAGTTCGTGCGGCTTGGGCCGCGAGCATGACGTCTCCACGAGATGACGCAGTGTTGATAGGTGAATGTAGGAGGGCCATATTGAGAAGGAGGATGTAACAGCGCTGGCACGTGAGAATAAAGCCTAAGTGGACGAAGGTTAGTTTCTATTTTCTTGCTGCTGGTCGCGCTCTCACTCTATAGCTGCCTGGCGCATTGCCCCTGCACCGCCTGACAATCGACTGGGCCAACGAGATGAACCGGATGGAAGGATACGAAATGTATATGAAACACTCAAGTTTTTGGTTTCGTATAGTGTTTGAAAGTCTGCTGGTTATAACATTCGTGCCCACCCCTTTATAAAAGAACGGATTCACGTGCTGCAATTCCTGTCTTTTGTTCTTAAATCAAAAAAGGAGTTCGTGCTAACACAGGCCGTATTGACTCTGACGGATATGTCACATCCTGCACGCTTGCTGACCTGGGTCGGCGACCCGCTTAACAATTCCAAACGGCTGGGTTTGCATGCTCAAGTCGTTCCTCGCAGTAGTACTGTGTTGTGATTCCGAGGAAATGCGGGAAGAACCTACTCCGCACTACCATATTTGGACCTGTTGGAGCTGTTATATGCGCCCATATCAAAGGTTCAGCACCCATGAACCTTTACGCCCTGCGAGCCTTCATGATCACCCCGTCTTCCGACACACTATCGCCTTCAGCTGTCTTACTTTATAATCTTGACGCCACGTCTCATCCAGATTGGAAGCTCGGGATGAGCAAATACTTCCGGAACGAGATGTTCAGGATGGGACGCGCTCAAGGATGAAGCTGTGCAGCCTACACATTCCGACGCCACCCAACCACCAGCACGATTATAGGACCGTGAAAGGGAAGCACGGCAGTTCCGCAGAGCATGCGATTGGGGCATTCGTACCTGACCAGGAATGAGTCAAGGATAAGTGGTGCAGCCGAGTGAAGATATCGCTGTAATACGTGGAGCTACACACAGTCGGACCCCTTGATAGAGTACCCCCCGTTGGTGAAGAATCCTTGAAAAGCAGGCGAAGAGCTTTTACCGAATAATTTGGAACGTTATCGCTCTTGCTGGCAGATCAACCCTGCCACATATCAAGCGGGATTCCACTTGTATCTTCTCTATGTAACCGCTTATCGTGTCCTTTATGCTCATGTCCTATTCCTCTGCTGTGTCTTGGCCGGTACTGCAATGCATGTGTTGCGCATTCCGTACCAAAGCATCAAGGTGGCCCGTCACATGAGCGCTCCAACTCCACGTTGTGCCCGCCCCCCCGCAACAGCGAAGAAACGGTAATTTCCAATCACCTTGCGTTCCTCACTGTAATCAAACACTGGGTGACTTGAAGGCCGACCCGAAGTCTGCCCCATTGCAAAGTTCAAGCTTCATATATCGTTTCACGCCCCTAGGTCGTTGTTGAGGGACTAAAATTTTCAAGAGCCTGACTCTTGTGGATTAAGGATAGCGCATGCTTCAGAAGGTGCCGAACAGCGCCCTCTTGAGCATGCGTGTGGGTCACCGTGCCAACTGACCGGAGGAGGCACGGAAATAAATGGGTTTTAGGTTATAATAGCTGAGTTCTGGCCAGCGCTCTCCATGTATACACGAATCACTTCCTCAGCAAGACCTAATGAGGAGAGCAAGGTAAACGTCGGAGAAGGGGAGGGCAACAGACAAGAATACATTAATAGAAAGCCTCAACAAAATCGTCCTGGGCTCACGAGCACTCAGGAGGCAAAGGAGCACGGGCTCGGTCACAATCCGGAGCACACATGAGCAAACACCCGCTCACGGAGCGCTCCGGTGCCCCAGGGAATTTTGCCGACGGCACCTGAAGCACCAAATGAATCAGGGCAAAAACGCACGCAAGCAAGGTGCCCAGCCCGGTCACGGGCACTTCTCAATTGACCATCAAGACTATCAAGAGGTCCGACTGGAAATTACTGTAGGTTTTATCAGCGCTGAGCGGGCAGTGCAACAGCTAACGCCCACACAACAAAACGCCCCGGTTCTCTGGAGGCGTTACGGGACCTCCGGAGTGCCGGAGCACTTTGAGCCACCCCCCCAAATCCGGAGCACTCAGGAGCGCTCCTGAGCGCTCTGGGAGCATGTGACGCAGGCTCGCTGGGTCTCCCGAGGTCTCGTGAGGCTGAGGAGTGGTCCCCCGAGCACTCAGGAGCGCTCGGGATGTCCCGGGAGCGCCTCTCACGTGCTCTGTTCACCCGTTTGTGATCAGGTGCGAAACCGGGGCTCTGGAGCCCGGCACCCTTTTACCGACGCAGCGTTTATCTTGGGCACGCGTGCTTCCAGCAACCACCTGCGAATCTACAGAAATCCAATCGACCTTGCTTTCTTACATTTATCTTGGTACTTCCGACCTGCACATCGATGCCCACACTGCCGTTCTTTGGCGCGACCTACAAGAAGCGGACTATCGCGATACTTAGGAATCCTGATTACGATGTACGCCTCGAGGGAAGACCTCCAGTTCGACGGTAGTCTAATTACCACGTCGATTCCTAGGCTACGATAGACTCTATACAGGAGGCTTTCCCTGCCCTAGCTAACATACCTGCATCCCATATCATTATTTCGGCTAAGTTTTGGGAGTATGATAACGTATCGATAGAGCTCGGTCGAGGCCCGTGGTCGGATATTCTGTCGAGACTCCAAGTCGTCGAGATCTCAGTCGCTGAGGAATTTTCAGAGGAAGAGGTTTGACGCGGGCTGAGGTAGGTTTGACTGCGTGCACTCAATCCTATTGGGTGCAAAACGCTAAAAGGTAGTGCATCACAAGGTCTAAACAATTTCAAGTAACCCGTGCTCATGGCGCGTTCTACGCGTCTCTCCCGTTTCCTGCGATAAGTCTGCACGCTTTTCCCTCTCCATCGCCGTGCTTGTGCTGTAGTCTTGCCTCGGTTTAATCTCTTCTTTCTAGTAGTGTCGTTACATACGGCCACGCTTTCACTCAGCAATACATCTTGGTTATAAAAAAAAATACCTGGACAACCCCGCGATTTCTCACCCAATTGACACGAGGTCCGGAGTGGGTATATCGTTATTTCAGCTACGCTCTCGAAAATCGATCGACCTGCGGTGGGAAGTTCTGCCAAGAGTTCACTTGTAGAGGTATCTACTGAAGGGGCTCACCGTGGTGGGGATGAACTAACCCATAGAAAGTCCACTATGTCATAACATATCCTCGCCTTTGTTCCTGGATTAAGATCAAACTTTTCAAGTACTCGACAACTCCGTCGTGCAGCATCCGGTCAATACCGAGGCCCAGTGTGACCACGAATTACCTCCTATTGGTTCCCGCCTCGAGTATCCTTATATGAACTGTAACAGATCCCAAGCTATGTTCGGGGACCTCAGTCGCGAAGGGCGAGTTGAGACTGAGTGCCCCAGTCATCAATGGAAGTGGACCGGGACCTTGTACGTCTTTCATAATCTCCCAATGTCACCAGGACCACCGAGCCGGTTCTTTGGCTGGTGGTAAGTGGCGTCACTGAAGTGGCGCGACGGAACACCTTCTTTCCACTCTAGGGGAGATCGGGACTTTTCGCTGGGGCAAAATGTGGTGAAAACGTTAGGAAAAGGCGAACAAACAAAGGAACATGGGCTTTATTCGTGACTTTTATAACGTTTCCCTCAGGAAGAACTCCGAAGCTCCCCCAAACGCCAAGATGAAAAATTGGCTTGATCAGGCGGACAAGCTCATTGGTTTCCATGAACTCAAAGACGAAGACAAGAAGCGAGTTCAGATTGCTTGGGCTGTGAGTATGACGTACCAACGGGATGGTGATGCAGCGTTAACGGGCTGGCTTGGGAAGGTTGTGTTGCCAAGGAATATACCAGCGTCGGCGAGTGAGGATAAAGCCTAGGCGGAGGAAGGTCAGCGTCCGTTTGCTCTTACCCCCAGTGCCGGCTATAACAGCCGTGTTCGTGCCTTTATAAGAACATGGATTCACATAAAATATTGCCTTTCGTTCCTGGTATACGATGAAGATGAGAAAATAATGTGAGATAGTACGAGCGCAAGTTTCAGCCCCTCGTTAAATTGCGCTGCGATGTTCATGCTAAGGTCGTCCCTGATTGCGGGCCAGATTGCGGTTCGTAAAGTGGCAAGACCTCTCCGGACTATCATATTCGTAACTATTGAGGGTAAACTCATTTACCCTAAAAATACAACACCCTTCGTGTAACCTCTACGTCCTGCCAATTGCCCCTGTGATACGAGGAAGACGATTACATTGTCTTTCCGCACAGCACCATCCTCTACCTCGATTTTCTACTCTACCGTTGAAACACTAGTCCCAGGGTCATTATATTAAAAATTGCTGGTTTGGGCTCAGCGGGTCTTTCCGGGGCAGGACGTTCAGGATGTTGGGGTGAAGCTGTGTAGCTTCAGTGCCGTTCCAACACAACCCAATACTCGGCACTTTGTTGAGGGGCAAAAATGTATAGCGCCAACATGAGATGCGCAGGTTGGATATTTGTACTTGGTGGGAAACAAGCCTTGAAGAAATAAACCATCGAATGAGGATACTCGCGCAGTGTCGGGGCTCTTTGTACTGCGCATATACCTATGTCATCCTGAGCGCAACGGGTCTCTTTGGATCTAATTGGGTATACAACATGAATTGGACCAAACAGGGCTCATGAAATAACATGAACGAAAGCGATCTCTACACTGTTCCCAGGGAAGTCTGTCGGGTTGCCCAATGTCTTGGTTCGTATTGAATTAGTTTATTTCTCTATATCATGTGTTACTTGTGGGGTATGTGATGCGCGGGGTCGGGAGCGTCGCGACTGCGCGACTACGGCGAACGGGGACGGTGGTCGGGCGGTTTCTCCCCCGAACTAGGTGTACACACGAGACTATATATATACACGAGACTAACCCCTGTCCGGAAGCTCCGCCGCCCAACAGTGTAATGTCTCAGAGGAATGGGAGCGTTCACAACAGACGGAGAAGGAATTAAAATTAAATTGACTCAGTCTCGGTGACGCAATCGTTAGCGCCTAGCGCTTACCGTCAGGCTCCCGTGCTTCGCAACCATCCACGAAATTTTGGAAAGACACCTCACTGCTCTCTTACCACATTTGTATTGCCATTGTCAACCTGTAGACTAATGTCCGACGATCCTGGCTCATCTGAGGCGCTACCGTTCTTTGGCGCGACCTACAAAAAGCGAACTATTGCGATACGAAGGAATACTAATTACGATGTACGCCCCGAGGGAGGACCTCCAATTCAACGGCGGTCTAATTACTACGCCATTCCTAGACTACGATAGGCTCCATACAAAAGGCTTTCCCTGCGCTAGCTAAGATACCTACTTCCCGTATCACTATTTCGGCTGTGTTCTCGGAGTATGGCAGCGTTTCGATAGAGATCGGTCGAGACCTGTGGCCAGATGTTCTGTCGAGACTCCAAGTCGTCGGGATCTCAGTCATCGAGGAGTTTGGGGAGGAAGAGGAAATGGTACAGGTTGAGGGGCCAGGAGTAGGTAGGTCCGATGGCAGAGGTTCTATCTCGTTGTGCGCAAAACGATAATGCATCACAAGATCTGAACAACCTCGTGATTTCTCACCCAATCGACATCGAAGTCCAGAGTGGCTTGAAGACGTATCCGCTCACTCTCCCCGGTGATTCTACGATCCAATATTTAAAATCCCTCATCCAAGAAAAAGTCCCACTACAGTCCTCTCGCCTACTACCAAGCATACAGGGGTTCTCTTTCCTGGAAGACGACAAGATACTCCAGGATTATAACATCAAAGCCCAATCTCTTGTGACGATTGTCACCAACATTCGCGTTTACGTAACCACTCCCCGGAGAAGCAAGCTGCCGATCATGGCGACGTTGTACACAAATGTATCAAGCTTGAGGCTGGTCATATCGAATCGAACAGACGTCTCGTACCCGGAATGCATATTGACCTGTGGTGGAGAACTGCTCGACGATTCCAAGCGACTGGATTCGTACACCCGGATCGTTCCCGAATGCGAGATTGTGGTTCGAAGGAGAGAAGGTGAGAGGGCCCACTCTATTTCATGTTCTCGAGGCAACCGATGCTAATTTACCACTCCGAAAGGTATATATTTCCTAAAACAATTCACGCTCCGCGTACAACCTGCTTGGGATCAAGATGAACAAGAGGAGTACACTGTCTATCCAAAAACAACCGTTCTCGACCTGAAAGCTCTATTGTACAATGTCAACATAATCTCCCCGGATCGCCAGGTCTTGACCTTCAAAGGTCGGGAACTTCAGAACGAACATACCATCCAGGATCAGGGTGTTCAAAATGGGGATGCGCTTATAATGAAGTTGTACAACGGGCGTCCGAAGGAGGATTGATGGAAAATTTACTATTGGAGTTCTCGACATGTCGTTTTATTACTATAATGAACACAATTATGATAAGCACACATGTACGCCTCCTGCATTCACGATACAACTTGGATAACGTTACATTATCGACCCCCAATACCCCGTTTCAGTAAACTTAGGGGTGAATTACGTTTAGGAGCACAAAGGCCGGGTACGAGTGTACCACAGCCACCGAATAGATGAGCACCCTCTTGGGGAATGGGCTAGCCGTAAGAAGCGGATAGGGGACTACACCAGCATCAGCGACCCAGATGCAGAGTTTTGCGGCCACAGCACTCACATGTACCATTGTGACTAGCGCAGTACTTCGTCTATGAATCAAACATTATGGGAGTGACAGTCGCCAGTCGAGGAGCCCGGTACTTAAGTGTACGAGCTGAGTACTTGCGTTCGATAAAGAAGTCGAACAGAACCGATACTGCACGCGCCAGGTGGATTGACAGGTCTAAATTAAAAAGGATGTAATACAGGTTATCGTGATGTCAGGATGAAGCTTGAGAGTCCTTTGATGCGGACAATAGGATCAAACGAGGTATGCTGACAAGTACCCCCGTGTCAAGCCGTGAGTACTATCCTACACCATGAGGCGAATGTTCAGCGCACGGTATGTGACTGAAACGGTCAATGAGACCTAGAAACCGGGATTCAGAAAGTTCCGAAAATACGCAAGATAATCCATACCGGCAGAGAAACTATCAAGATAGATCTACCGCGTGGTCTACCGGATACAGTGCTACAATATTGAACCAGGAGTCATATCTAGTATCTACTGAATAATATGTACGTTTCAGGCGCATCAGGGAGCTACACATACAACCACACTCATTCGATTTCTTGATGACTCCTTACCGCCGGCTGGACACCTACACGCGGTTTAATTTCAGCTATCGGCCGCTGGTTGACCCACCGTTGTGGAACCTTGATTCAGCTTGAGAGCACCCAAAATACGGTAACCATCAATTCCACTCCATCATGTAAAAACCGATACCCCCGAGTGTCGACTCTATTTGATCTTTAACTTATAATCGCGGAGCTCCCCCTCCCCGCACTGATTTAGTCCAAAAGAGGAAGGAATTACGGGCCGTTATGGGAAGCCAGCGAATGAAATGGAAAATCAGAGCCTATTGGTACATGCGAATATACACTAAAGGTCACCATGCCAGTAATCTCCACATCGAAAAGCACCAACGATACGGCGCACATAAAATACAGCCGCACAAGGCATCGCAACATCTGGTGTTTTGCGCCCTCTCATAAGATCTCGGAGACCCAAACGCAGAGTGCCGATCCGATATCAAAATATCTGGTGCCAGAATCGCCCGCATAAGTACGGCCTCCAATACGCCTTCGTCTGGTTTCTACCCAACATAAACCCCCAATATGCACAGCTCCTTACTCTCTGTTGGGTAAATTCATGAATCAGGGGATGGTGTTTGCTGTAAATCTAAGCCGAGGCATTGGAAAGTTGATCGTGGATCATGGAGTAGGACATACGCGAAGCTTCCGCCGACAAATCGTACGCGGCAATCGGATCGTCGGCGAGCTCATCCACTTCCATCTCCGATTCAACATTCCTATCACCCACGGATGTTAGAATGCTTAAAAACAACATGATTCTTAGGAACTCACGAAGGTGGTCTTTGCTCTTCTATTCGTGCCTCGAGCTCATCAGCCAAGACTTCGGCACATGGCCAAGTAACGGATACGGTCCGTAGAGCCTGTAAGCACACACCTGCGCCTTCATACGCCGTTGCGCGTTTCTTAGCTGCCCCAGGCGGGGAAGAGGCGTTTTCCCTGAGCAAAGCCTCTCCGGACGAGCTAATTGCCTGTTCGAGTAGTAGGTATTAGTCAATAAACGGCATACAACTACAGGAGAGACCCGCCTGAAGCATATTCCTCGGGAAGAACCGGAGACCATGCTGGTGGTCGAAGATATTAAGCAATTGAACAATCTTGTGCGCTCCGCGATCACACATTTTAACGGAAAGACTCGCGGCAGGCAAGGATCCGTCAGACGACTGGATGTGGTGGTAGCAGGGCTGGTGCAAATATATAAGAAGCCACCAGTAACAGATGTGGAGCATGATAACGTGGGGTAGTGGGCATGTTGATCGAGCCCAGACCAGGAGTCCTTCGGGTAGATTATTGAACCAGGTATCAAGCTGTAGACTATATCAAGTTAACATTCTGAGAATTAAGCTTGAAAAATAAACGTACTGCAGGTTCAGAACGGCCGTGTCGCCTTGTATGCTTTGTTGAAAGGGTAATCTAAAAAGTACTAACTTAGTACATGATGGAATAAAATATGAATCAAAAGGGGCGTACGCAGCCTCGAGGATACGCGTTGCAATCACCAGCAGTTTACAGCTCTCAAGGAACGTTAGGGTTGTCATCTTCGGCTGATTCTTGTTAACCACGAGAGTTTCAGTCGGATTCGTTGGCCATGGCTGGCTGTCCAGTTCAGATTCCACAAACGGAAGATTAACGCCTGAGTGCGGGATGGGCATGTCGGGCGTCCTTCTCAAATCTAAAGACTATTAAATTAAGTCAGGTTTATGACCGTAAACTACGACATCAACGAATTACCATAAGCTTGTCTGGACCCAACGGTTATCAACTTCACGAGCATAGTAGGGTTGCTTAAACTCGCCTTGAGCAAACGTGGACCAAAAATGCCACTCGCGCGCGGTCGATTCCGGGTAGCTTACAATTCCTTGGCCAACCCACTCAGCTCGTTGACCGGCCGAAATCACTAAAATGCCATATCAAGTTAGCGCCTTTTATATCTCTACAAAATCGTATGGTGCGTACTGGCTCGCGTTGCGCGTATGCTCATGCCTGAAAACGTAAATTAGTTCAGTTGTAGATATACATACAGTTAACGCACCCATATACATGTATCCGGCCTCTCTCTGGCCCAGGGCGCAATGGTACTCCGCGAGTAGCGCAAGGGACCGCACAAGGCCCATCACAGGCTGCCCGATTTCCTCGTCCAACCATCGCTTTGCGTGCACCGCAAACTTCTCCCGAGTGGCGCGTGATCTGATTGTTGGGTCATCCGAGAACGCAGATGCAAACGCCATGATTGCGCAGTGCAACATCGGCGTATAGTGTTGTAATCGAGCTTGCGGAGTCGAATGCGAATCAGAGGACGCAGAAGAAAGGGAGTAGAGCATGTCGTGCAAGAAAATTTCTGGGACAAGACCTAAGAGCCAACTAGTGCCGTACTTGAAGCAGCGAGATAAGAGAGTGTCGTGTTCGGCACGTGAGAACTGGGTGTTGTCGAGATCAGGAAGATACCGATTCCAGTGACACGCTAGACTGAGCTGGGTGTCAGCGGGCTGCTCGTTGGTAGGAAGAGCGGTGTTGATTTGGAAAATATATTTGTACATGACCGTCGCGGCGAACTGATTTGCAGTCGCGGGCATAGAACTGTCCGGGGGAGAGGCGGAGGGAATTTCGGCTGGTGGGGAGTCAGAGACATTTGAGCCTGCAGGTACCTAATACGGAACTTAATTTCCAAGTGGACCCAACCGAAGTCCCTAGGGCTTACTCTTGACCCCTCTGGGAATAACTCACCCTCCGCCGAACTCCCTGGACTTACAGGTGGCAGGACATGGCCGCTCAATCCCTCAGCGCCAAGAGGAGAATGGGCGAATCCCGAATCCCGCAACCTGGCAACTTCCGCCTCCAACACCTGGATCTTTACGCGTAAGCTTTCCACGAGTTGTTTCGTGGCGGGCCGACGAGCATCGTTTTCGGAGCTCCATGAACACTACACGGGCCGTTCATTTCACCGGAGAATTTTGGTAAAAAAAATTACCTCGTGGCCCTAAGCGGTGTAGGATTAATAATTGGTGGCAGTAGGTAGATCAACGTACAGTAGTCGCACAAGTCCCACATATCGGCTGGACTCCATTACACTTGCAGCGCCGGCGGCGACATCCATTGCATGCTTTGGCCGCATACTGGCGCCGACGTCTTGAAGGTCCGGCCCCTGCGGAAGACATGGAGTAGTTGTCAAAATGAAGAGGGGTAAGGATCCCACGACCGATTTCAACGCGCCTTGTAGTGTAGCTAAGCGCCAGGACCGCGGACACCCTCGTTTTGAATCTCAGGGCTCGGAACCCTCCCGGAACAAAAGGGTCAGAGCCACCATTGGACAATCACCTTGCATACAGTGCCTTGAACGCTTTCTTGGTTGAAGCCTAGCCGCATGCATGATGGAAGCCGCACATGCCTACGTTTCCATCGACTGTGGGGGGACTTGAGCGCAAGCTGGACGACCTGAGCCAGACGGGGACGGGCTGAAAATTTATGCCATACAGTCCGGGCTAGTATTCTCAGATAAGACCCGAGAACATGCTGGGAAATAGAACAAACCCAGCGCTCCACAGGCCTTTGAAGGGAATTAAACCTCTCAACAAGATATGCCCTTCAGCGGCCACCCCATAAATATACGAATGACGAGGATCGAGTAGTTGAAGCACTGAGACAACGAGGTGTGTGTACAGCTCTGGAGGTTATTGACATGAAATAATTATAATTGGTCGGCCATGAGATGGAAGAACTGTGCACCGGGCACACTTATGTGCGCTGGGCGTTCGAGACTCCATATTTCTGGAACTTTTTATTTGAAGTACGACACAAATTTCTATGAAACAAGTGCAGTGAAAACACATCCATTCAGACGAACGTTGAGCAACCTTTTCCGTTGTCACACTAATGCAAAGACCTCTACATGAGGGCCCCCTGGCGGTTTCACAACCTTGGCGTTCCCGTTCGATGCTCAGCCTGATCTTTGGCGCGATCCAAAAGAAGTTGTACCCCCAATGCTGGAACACGAAGCTATCATAGTTCGTAGCCTTGCTGCAAAGTAACGCAGAACATGAAGTGGACGGGTGCTGCTGCAGCTCAAAGTCCCGCCGGCTTGATCGGCCGGGGAAGGCGACGCCCAGAGTAAACGGCGTGAACCAAGTAAGTAATGAAGATCAACCGATACCATGTTTGGTTTCGTGAAATTTCCGCACAATCCTGCATTCGCTCACGAGTGACGTCAGGCCGAAATACACCGGGATGGAGTATCACAAAAGGATATATTCTTCCAAGGAAATTGGGCCGCACCAGACGGATGGTGACCACATTTTTACTCGCTGGTAGCCGGTTCGATCTGAAACGATCTCTGCTGCTTATTATAACGCGGCAATTCCACAAATAACCTCCCAAGTGGCCCGATCTCATGGCGAGGTACCGAACCACGCTCTATGCGACCAAAGCTGTAGGAGATTCGGAGGAATGATCGGAGAAGAGGTGAGATGTCATTTCAAGTCACGAGTTCCGCACAAATATTTCCGACCATTTTTAGACCTCCAGGCTTACTAGAAGCGCATGTATCGACACATGGCTCAAACAACGGACGAAAGAAGTGCGTTTAGCTCAAGCTCCTCTCCACTCCTGTCCTCGCGGCCGGCGAATTTCCCGTTGTACCCCATCAGATCCGATCCCGTGCGCATGTGATGCTAACCACAAAACGTATAACCTATTGCGGAATTATGAGAGTAATAAATCTTATAGTCATTCCCCTTAATCCATTGATATACTATGATATAATGACCTGAACGCCGGTCTATTGTCCTGGGCTAGGCGTAAGGGGACACTAAGACTCCAAATCAGTTAGCTGGCAAATACGTACGTTGGCCACACGGCAAGCCACCAAGACCAGACCAAATCGAGTTCTCATTCTAGACGCATACACGGACAAACTGTCTTTTCGACCGCGTACAACTTGCTCAATTCAGAAATATCTCAACAGAACTAATTCGGTCAATTACGTCTGGCCACGTCTCCTCACTAATCTCCGTATGCACCCCGTTGTAGTCTCTAAGCGAGGTTGAAATGCGAATAAATCCGTCGTCTACCTGTGCTAGAGGGCGAAAGGCTTTCTTGATCATATTTATAGTGACCTGTGGAGGAGAAAGTGGTCAACATGACGATGAACTCCACACCCCAGCTGAAACGTCCCACCTGGTAATTGGCATCCCGCTTAATGGTAACAGTGCGACTCCCAAAAGACGCTATATAAAACGGCAGGTTGGATGGGTTTGGAATAATTGAGTGATTCATCTTGCTCATGAGGCTGGTGGTAAAAGGTTTTAGGTCGTGGCGGGCAGCACAGGCGATTTGTAACCGCCGCGCACCAAACCTAATCTCATGAGTCACATTACCACGGCGGTGTTGCCTTTTCAGGCCACCCTGGGATACATTGCCTGTTAGCCGCATTCCAAGAAGGCCGTCCCAAAAACGTGCGTCTCACTATAATATCAAAGTCGGATTCTCGACCTCACTAAACATGAATAACGTTAATAGTACTGGACCATCCGCCGAACGCTCGTTACCGCCAGATGTATGTACAAGATCACCGTAACTCCTAGAGTAAACCATACATTCTGGTCATATTAGCACTATTTTGACGGAATTGATAAGTTCGACGACGTCTGGCCACGTCTCTTCGCTAATCTCGGCGTGCACCCCATCATGACCCCCATCATGACCCCTCAGCACGGTCGAGATACAGATATATTGGTCCTCTATCCGGTCGAGTGGACTGCGGAAAGCCTTTTTCACCAGGTTTATAGTATTCTGTTTCGTAAGAAAAGGTTAAGTAAATCTCACGCTGCTGCCAAAGTAATTTACCTTGTAACTAGTATCCCGTTTGATCGTGATGGTTCGATCACCGAATGTTGCAGTGTAAAATGGAAGTGTGGGATACGGAGGATAATTTGATTCCTTGGGACTCATTCCGGTCATGGTGAAGCAGTGAGGAAGTAATGTTGTGGTGGATGATTTTAGCACTGAGATGTCTCAAAGTCACATGATTGTGGCCATCGCGTCAACAAACAAACGAACCCGACGTTGCCTCACTCCATCCTCCATACCCCTTCTTTCCGCCGGCCGACCCACCATGCCTCCCCATATGGACGAACTCACGGACTATGAGAAAGTTCAACAAGAAAACATCCGGAAGAACCAGGAGATGCTTACAATGTTGATGGGTTCAGGCGACTTGAAAGTCGCGCCGGGAGACGCGCTCGCCATTAGCACGTTGGGCATTGGTCCCCCACCTCCCAAGAAGACAAAAGCGGCGGTGAAACCCAAGGCGAAGAAACCGGCCAAGGACAGAGACGCCGCGGTGGGCGGAAAAGGCAAGGGAAAGGCCGCACCCAGTCGGCCGGGTTTGGGCACGCGTCGGAGCGCGCGAACCGCCTCGAAGCCTGCCGTGTCGTATGCGGGAGATGGAGAGAACATCGTGGACAAGACCAAGATGCCCGTTATTATTTCCCAGCCTGGCAAGCGGTGGGACGACGATGATAGTGGAGACGACGAGGGCGGAGGCGAGCGTGGTGAGACGGTTCGGGTCAACAGGCTCGTCGGGCGGATACATGATCCGTGCGTATTTTAATGTCTTTGAGTTTTTTCTCTCTTGTGCTGAGAGATTTGGCTTCGACAGCAAGACGTTCGGGCTCATTCCCGGCGTACGTATTGGGACGTGGTGGGAGACCCGTGCGGAATGTTCGAGTGCGGCGATCCACGCGCCGTTTGTCGCTGGTATTGCCGGGGGACCCAAGGGCGCGTACAGTGTTGCTCTGAGCGGAGGCAAGTACCTGGTCAATGGTTTTTCCGTGGGCCAAGCTTAATGAGGAATCTTAGGATATGACGATGATGTCGATATGGGAGAAGCCTTGTACGTTCCTCCCTAGTTTCGTTTGGGCTTAAAGCTGATGTGGCTACGGGTAGTACATACACGGGTTCTGGTGGGCGTGACCTAAAAGGAACCAAGGCTAACCCGAAGAATGCAAGTTCTGCCTACTATCTTTTCGAGCGTTCAGTGACATTCTCCCCTCTAGCTTCGCACCGCCCCTCAATCCTCGCACCAAACGTTTGAAAACTCGTTCAACAAATCTCTCCAGGTACGTTTCCCTCGCACCTTGCGTCTCCACCGTTCTGACTCTTGTACTTCTAGATTTCTTCGCAAACCAAGAAACCAGTCCGCGTCATCCGTGGATTCAAACTGCCCAGCAAATACGCCCCAAAGTCGGGCTACCGCTACGACGGGATCTATGTTGTTGAAAAGGCGTGGATCGAACCTGGGAATAACCCCGGCAGGTTCAATGTCTGCAAGTTCGCGTTCAGGGTGAGTCGCGCTTGGGGTATTTTTTATAAGAACGCTTGGCTGATTGCGGGTTGGTTGTAGCGCGTACCTGGGCAACCTAAGATTCCCGAACGAAGTGCAAACGACGACGATAGCGACGAGGAGGAAGAGGAAGATGAGGATGAGAGTGGAGAGGAAGATGCGGAGGGTGAAGATGAGGATGGAGAAGGTGAGGTGGAAGGTGAGGGTGAGGGTGAAGGCGAGTCGGACAAGGAGAACGCCTCTCCGGAGCCCGAGGACGAAGAGGAGGAAGAACCGCCGACCAAACGTCTCAAGGTTGACGCGGCTAAAACGGCAAAGCGTGCACCGCCGAAGAAGGCCGGGAGACCCCGACGGAAGGTTTAGGTGTACGTTGGTGCGTAATTTGAAGTGACGGTATTATCATGCAATCTTGCTTTACTCGTATATATATGTTAGTGATTCGCTCTCTGGTTCTCTTGTTCTCGTTGTACAGTTTAGTTTTGTGTTTCTATCTTGCCTTGTACATATCTAGTTTGGTGCCACACACGACCTCTAATTATTCGACCTTGACGAGTAAACCTGTCTATTAGACCGTAAGGGTGGCCGTCTATGGCCAGACTAGCGCATATCACCCGTCACCGCCAGCGCACTATGAAACACCGGTTGACCTGAAATATTGGTATCAGAATCACGAGTATATATCTTGGATGCCGGTGTAAGTCTGCTCGGCAGGGCCAGATAATGACCAGTGTTTGGTTGGTGTTTGGTCGGCTACGGTATAAATTTCACCACCGGAGCGGGCCAAAATCGGCACCCCTGTCCCCAACCACGATGATCTTTCAACACCAGATTTTCCTTCGCCATGGTAAACTAGCTTCGAATCGGCAGCCCGGAGCTTTGCAACTCAAAGCTCGGTTTGCACACTGAAATGTCGGCGCTGAACCGAATACCCCCTTTCACACCACGCCTGATCCTAGAGCATGATTTGGGCATCTGAAATGGGTACCCTGGGTCATTCTATGCAAATATCTCAGCGTATCGTTATCGCAAACCCAACATCGGCGCACCTACTTCCTTGGGAGTCGATTTGCGGGAAACAGCCAGCAGCGCCGAACATCCCTGGTGCATAGAGGCGCCACTGTTTACGGGTGCGAGGGTGACGGCCAGCATCTACAGTGCACACGTTCCTGACTCCACTTGACTATGGCTATGACGTCCTAAATGCGTTCCAATCTTCGTTTCGACAACAGTCCAGGTCTACTGGGTTTCTTGGGAGCTTTGAGTCTATGCTGCTGGTACTTCTTCCTGCGCTTTCTTGAACGCAACGCCTTTAAGATCTTCATTCTTTTCCGTCACGCAGTACTAGGCATTGAAAACTTTAGTAATCGGCGGCTGAAACCTGCGGAGATTTAGCGGGCGTTCATGGGGAACTTTAGGGTATGTCACTTGGCTCGTAGAACTCCCTTGGGGGTTATACCAGCCTGCGAACCGGCCGTCTTCAAAACTCGCTCGCTCAGCTATGATCTATTTCTATTGTGAATCTTGTTAATTGCCTATGACTATACGCGCTACGACTTGACGGTAGATAATGTCCTTTTCGAGAGGTTCTTACTGCTGCTAGTCTTTCCACCTTGCTCCTACCGTAAGAGAGCCCAGTTCACTTCAGGAGTTCTTATCTGTTGAAGGTCTCTGACTACATGCGAGACAACGGCTCTCCCATGATGCTTACACCCCGGCCACTATACAGACATTCCCGAGGCGTTCAAATGTAGTCCTACTCTCTGCTCGACTGAATGAACGCGTCACGGAGCATTTCGCCCGGTCGTCGGTGGTAGGGCTGTCCAGATACGAATAGAGAGAGGATAGATACGCCCGATACCGATATGATATGATAAGATTACTATCCGGTACAGTGTCACCGGGCCAAGATAGACCTTGAATAAATACTCCACAATACGATAGTATCAGATACTATTGCCATTATATCCGTTAGTACCCGATACGCGTGGGAACTCATCAGACGGTCCAGTAGTGGGAGTCTCCAGAGGATCGTGCCTGATCTTCCCTACCCCCCTCTTGTCATCCGTGCTGCTGGTTCCATGGCTCCTAACTCAGATCTACTCAAGGCACTCGAGAAGCTTCGGGATGCGGTTAGTCAGCTCCCAGCGTCGACACCTTTCGGTCCTTCCGCTGGGATCGTGGGGCGGAATTTCAGTGCCCAGAGCCTGCGTGACGGCGATGGGAGCGTTTGGGAAAAAGTCGACCGTGCATATACGCGGTGTTTCTCAGTGGTGCCCAGCTCGAATCCAGACCCGAGGGAACTTATTTTGAAGGGCCCATCTGGGATGGACCTTGTTGTTGGGTACTTTGAGAGCGTCGCTGGTCTTGCCAACCTTAAAAGCCAGGACCTCTTCTTGATCGAGCTTAAGTTAAACCAGCTTACAGACTTAGTGTATGCTCGGTGAGTGTAGCCCCAACCACTACACCCGACGTTATTTAATGCTAAATATATTCAGCATTAAATCCCTTCCACCTGATGATGGTCCCAGCCGGGCTAAAAAAGCCCAACAACGTCAACGTGCTCGACATGCAGCCCAACAGCACCCGCCATTCGCAAAAACCAAGGATGTTTATCGTTCTGAAGACGACAGCGATTATAACCCCGCTGCCGACCCTGTCAGCGCAAGCAGTGCTGGCGATCTTGAAGGCGATAGCAATGCAAACACAGTAAGTACTATCAGCTGCATGCGTACAATGTGCTTATGGTATATTCCAGGCTGAAACTACAGCTCCAGGCGTCCTGCCCACCCCGCCCAACACAGCAGACGGAACTAGTAGGAATCAACCCGTAAGAACATAGCGATACACATACATAGACGATTACTGACTAAATTGTTTAGAGCCACAAGCGGAGGGGGAGTTTGAGCTTGAGTGAAAAGCGACCGGCTAAGAAGAAGGTGAGTTTGCACACTGTTTTCGTACTAATATGATTGTATTTCTAACATCTAACTACACAGCGCACATCGAACAAGCATCCGCCCGTTTCTAGCCCTTTGGGATCTGATGCTGACAATGAGAGCGATGCACTCGCGGTTAAATCCAAAAAGAAGGGACTTAAGAAAGCCTGGGCTCTGACACACTACACGGAGCCAGTTGCCGGTATTAATCCGTCAACAGGCGGTAAAGTCTGGGTGTTCTACTGCCAATACTGCGCGTATGTATCGTCTCCTTATGTAAAATGTCCCTTGTGTGTTACTGATTCCACGGCTATATTTTAGGGCTATGCGCCGCATTGCCCGCTCTGATGGCTGCGAAGAATTTTCTGCGGAGCCAAAACCGTTTGCTGCGAGCAACTTTACATCCCATCTACATGAGTGTGAGGACATGCCTGCACATGAGAAATGGGATGCAGTTGTGGCTCGTAGAAAAGGCGGTAAATCACCTACTGTTGCTAGCGATCAATCTGGTCTTGGCGCTATGTTCACAGCCCCGGTGGAGATGGTACACGCTCAAGGTCAAAACACATCAGCTGCTCTCCAAACCTCTGCCTTTCGCTCTGAACTGATCCAGGGTGTAATCCGGGATAACTACCCCCTTACATTTGGTGAAGGACCAGGAATGACCGCTGTTTTCAACCTGATCAACCCGCACATCAAACTTCCGTCCCACCAAACCATGCGACGCGACCTGGACATGCTTTTCGAGGTTCTTTCCAAGCGTGTCAGACATGTCATGGAGGTAAGCGACTTGAGCCATGTAGCGCATATACTCCAGTTAATGTATAATTTATGCATCTTAGTCTCAAACCTCACGCTTCGCTATCGCATCAGATGCGTGGTCCAGCAAAAGCTCGGTATACACTTTTGCGGGCATCGTTGTGTCCTTCATCGACAACAATTGGACACTCCACCAGTTCCCAATCGACCTCATTCACCTAAACGCTGAGCACAGTGGCGTTCCTGTAGGAAGGAAGGTCTTCAAGGCGATTGAGCGCTGCGGTGTGGCTGAGAGCCTCATCTCAAGCGTAACCGATAATGCCTCAGCCAATCGAACCATGAACGAGGAGATCGCACGGCGATTTACAGACCGATTTGGACAAGATCTTGATGTCGATACTATGATGGTAACCTGTGTCGCTCACTCGGTGCACCTTATCTGCAGGTGTGTTTCATTGTTCAGGTATATTCAATAGTTTCTAACTAAACACTTCGAAAAACAGCGAAATGCTCAGTAATTTAGGGGCTATGGAACCGCTGGATAACGATCAAGCCTACTCAGAAGCTAAAGCATTCGATCCAGGAGAGCTTTATGAAAATAATCAAGATGCACTCGAAGAGCAGGAGCGTTTCGAGAATGAAGGCAGCTCTGAAGACGAGGACCCATTACCAGGGGTGCCAGACGATTCAAGTGAGCCAAGTGGTTCTGATACTGAGTTGGAACCCAAGGGGGGTGTCCAAGGTGCTGCAACTGGTAACGACAATCGCCCTGGGACCTCTAGTCGCTCTACCAAGCAACAAAAGGTTCTAAACGTGCTCGAGAAGGTATGCACTCCCTTATAATTCTTTCTCTGTTTTCTATGCAACCAATTTCATCGCATTTAGATACATGCTATTGCGGTACACTGTACAGGTAGCCCCAAACGCCGCAAGCGCATGAGAAGAATTACACGAAAGCTCTGTAAGCAGCTGAAGGTCATGATTAAAAGCATGGGGATTCGCTGGAATTCCGTCCTCGCTGAAATACGCCGTGCATTGCTCCTAAAACCAGTACGTATATGCTAGCTATTTGTTGCATATTTATTACTATTAGGTCTTAAAGGCCGTCAATCAATGGGTTCTTACCCTTGACGAGGGGCTTACAGGCCGTGATCAAAAAGCTGCTCGAGCACGCAAGCAAAAATGGACGATCAGTGACTCAGAATGGGATCTATTGTCCTTGTTAGTTAAACTGTTGGAGGTAGGTTTATTGTACGACGCCAATCTATGTTATTTACTATAGTTATTTCAGCCATTTGAACGCGCCACACTGTCATTCTCCAAGCGAAACATCGAGTCAGGTCTTCCGGCAGTCCTGCCGACCTACCTGGATTTATTGGCCACCTTGGACTCGGCACTCAAGCAGCTCGACAAGGAGCATCCAGGCGATCTATCTGGCATCAAGAATGCCGTGTCTTTGGGTCGCATAAAGCTGATAAAGTATGTCAAAACAGCACAGAAGAGCGACCTTACCGTGATTGCCTTGAGTAATTTATTCATCTCTCAATGTCACTACACGCTCATTGGAGACGGGTAGTGTTGCATCCCCGCCTGCGTTTTACACGCTTTGACGACTTTGCTATCTGGGGCGATATCACCCATCGCGGACATGTGCTTTTAGAGCACTTGTATAACGTCTATGCTACTGACTACGCTGAGCAAATCCCGGAAAGCGCCAAGCCTGGCGATGATTCCCAATCGCCTGACGAAGGGTCATGGATGGATCATCTCATGGCGCAAACATCCATTGAGCGCCAGACTGGGTCTACCGAAGAACTACACGATTACTTTGCAGATAAATACCCTTTGAAGAAGGGGACCGACCTATTAGCTTGGTGGAAGGTACGTATTATTTATTTCAGCGCTACCAGGTGTCAGATCCTATTTGACATTTTAACAGGAACATTCTAAGTATCTTCCTGTCTTGGGTCGCGTAGCCCAAGACATACTTTGTGTCCCAGCTTCGAGCGTGTCTGTGGAGCGACTTTTCTCACAGTGCCGACTTGTGATGACTGACAACCGAAACATGTCGGTTGAAACGGCGCGTCGGATCATAACGTGCCAGCATTGGCTGAAGGCCGGCCTGGGGACTAATTTACCCGACTTTATTTCTTGTAAGCGGTAAATACGAATACGATACAATAACTTTGGATACAATAAAATAAGATAAGATAATCTCGGGATACGATGCCCGAGCGTATCGTATCGTATCATATTCAGCGCTTATCTATCCGAGAGTACCGTATCGGTATCTGGACAGCCCTAGTCGGTGGGCCACCCACAGGTCACGTGGTATTGCGTCTTCACAAACATCACAAACTTGCCCAGCACGATTAGAATTCAAATTTTAACACTACATATTGAGAGTCTGGAGCCCGGGATCCTCATGTCCGAACCCGAGTCTTAATACGCCGAATATCTGGTAGTGTCGTACTTGGGCTTGGTGGCGCCGAAGCTGTTGGCGAATTTCCTCTGGATGATTTCAGAATGTACCAAACTCTCGGTCAACAAAAATCGCCTGCTCGGCCTCCAATCCCCTCCCTTCACATCCTCGCCCTGCTCGCACGAATCCATTTGCAAACCCGATACCGGTCTACGCCGCCTGAATAGGCCTCTAAATCGAACTGCCACTTGAACCACGTGGGGTCGAGTGGACGACGACCAGGCTGGGGAACGATTCAAGCCGGTCCAATATTTGCAAATCCACGCTGTGAGCGACTAGCCTGGGGTTGGATGAACTGTGGTGACGACAGTGGTGGTTGGCCGCGCGCAGGAGGTGCCTGGATCGAAGATTTACGATCCGAGTGCCAATGATGACGGAGAAGCGACTAGAAGGGGGAGAAAAAACTAGAAGCCGAGCTGCAGGCGAGCGGGAGACGGGAAGCGTTATGTCCGAGCCTCAGCCTGATGAGGGGATAGAGCGGGCGGAGGCAAGGGGTCCCAGCCCGTTGGCTCGAGCTAATGCCCGCGAAATTTTTGGGAGCTTTCTGTTCCAAACGCGACTGGAGGTGAGGCGGAGGGCTTGGGCGTCGGTGGTTGGTATTTCATGGTTGATACCATGGTGCCTGGCCCATCTGCGATAGTGGCAAAGTGTCGCCTGGTGCGTGGCTCTTTATCAAACCTTGGTTGATTGTTAACCCTCAAACAGTTTTGTTTTGTTTTATTGATCACACATATTCCTCTCGTGTAAGCTGATAATTGAATACTGCGTTGACATGAATGAGTTGCCGTCTTGCGTTAGTCCCCAAGCATGGATCAACCCTGGTGCCAATATTGACCGAGTCACCGTTGGTTGGATTGGGCGCTACGACAGAGAGTTTAACGCATGCAATCGCATGAGTACTTCCCAAAGACTCTTGAGCATCGAAATCTAATGATAACATTCACATGTGGACGTGGTATCATGGACAGCTAGTGGAACTACCCAGGACCTAAAACCAGCGCTCAGGCTGTGCGCCACGATACGGATCTGTCAGGGCCGGTCCGTCCCTTGGCATATCCACAGAAAACACTGATGTTCTAGTCCCGGACGAATCGGAGCGCGACGAGGATATTTAACCTCCAAGGGCGATAGGGTGGTTTTCCCCGAGGTGAGAAAGTTTCCTCCGTGGGTTTTATTCGTGAGCTAGACGATGGCTGGGTCGATCTTTTCACAGGTGTCGACATATGTTGAACATCTTGTTGCGACTAGGTATGCATCGTGTTGTTAGTGCGTTTTGAACCGCGACTAATCGTTCACCTCAGACATTTGACCTGTAGGTTCTTGGCGTTATCACCCTAACCACTATATTGATAATTGGAACGTGCAGTCGCCGGATATGTCGTGTTGCTGTACGATCACCTGTTGACTTTGGATGACGAGGTGAGCACGGTACCTTGTGGTGGTAGGATTCCACTCAGGCTGCGGTGGACGTGTTGGGCAGATCGAGTTGGTATGGTCCCGCCCTGGGAACGTCGTGTCGGTGATATTCCTCGTGGTAAGCGCGTTTTTCTGAACCTCGACAAATTCTGACACGACATGTTGCTAGAACCGGTACATGGTACGTTTGTGGACGTAATATCGAGACAATAGCTCATCATTCCACGGTAGACTCCGCTGGTTCTCGCCGTTGATGTTTATGGTGAGTCTTCGAAAACTGCTCCTTTGTCCAACAGACTGATTGCTTCTGGATGCAGATAAGGGGGGACTGGCTAGGCACTTGACTATTCCTGTGCGAGCTTTTCTGGCGTCACTCTGATTTGCTTACATCAATTGTTTTACAGTACTGTCGCACATGGTTCATGGTGGAGGGGTATCTCAACTTCTCGCTCCTTGCTTCGGTATGCTTGGTTACAGGCGTTTCTAGATCCAAGTGGGCTGACAGGTCTGCTCAGGTTCACGGCAAGCCGACCCCCTCTGCTTTCCACGGTTATTTTAACCATTCGACAATTTGCTCTAGCTCTGATGCTCATGCGCGCAAACGCATTATGGGGCAACTCGCCGCGGATGCGTCGTACATTGGTTGCTGCGTATGTATTATACCTGACCACTACATTTGGGCTGCTAACCGCTGGGATGTTTCAAACTGTTGGTGCGTCGATCATGAGAGTTTTCAAGGGGTTCTGCTGACTAAGTTATCGGGGGAGAAGTTACGGTGCGTGATTCTCATGGCGTAGGCTGAACCGCTGGGCTGACTAGAACCAAGGTGAAACCTGAACCATACTTGATCCACACATGTTGGGGGCAGGTACGAGATATCTCTTGGGCTTGAGCTTAGGTTCTAACCCTGGGGCTGGTTTGTATCAGATTGTCGGATATTTGTGGGTTCCTTCTCAGCCTCATGGACCTGGACTTATCCAAGCTTAGGTGGACGGTATGGATCCCTGCCGTAATACTCGAGGTTCGATCAATTCTCTCGCGCACGCCGTATCCCGGTTAATCAGGGCCCATAGTGTGCCATATTCGCAATTACAGCCATACGAGCATGGCAATACTCTACCTCTACTGGCTCGCATATCCAGCTTCCGTTGGTTCGGACATTATATCGGGATGGTATGCACCTTCTGTCTCCGGCCATATCCTAGTGCTTAGTCCCAATATCGTAGGATTTCAGTACTTTATCGTCATCATGCGTATGTTTGGGCCGATTCTGCGCTATATGTTGGTAGGCTAATCTCATATGACAGTGTGCTCGTTATTTCCGCTATTAGTTTGGGCTAAAGCCCCAATGTCCCGTATGTCCTTCCACTTCTTGCCCAGCGCCACATTTTCTGATGCATCCTGACTTCCTTATGCTAGTTGCGGCTCTCCCAAAATATGTCACAATGGGTAACGTCTTCCTGTTCTACCGAGTCCGGCTACTAACACCTACGCTGTCCAGGTATTGTGAACGTCATGGCCTCTCGAATCGTACTCAACACGCGAGCGTACAGCAAAAACCCAAACAACATGGTGTGCTTCGACGAATATGAGCTTCCGAGTAGGAAAACCGGGGATATGCGCACACAATGGAGGGCTGTGAGTAGTGAAGTAACGTTGAGCTGAGCCCGGGCGTTTGAGGAGAATAGGGTTATTGTATTACGTTTGACTTGGCTTTCGAGGTCCTCTAGGATTCTTTTTTGTACCCCAAATGATACCCTATTGCTGTAGTTCGCGTTGTGACTTTTAATCTTATCTTGTGAATCGGAGATGACGATTTCACGTGCTGGTCGAAGTTGATCGAGCGTCGATCACCTGCCGACGAGCGGCACTTGGGCGCTACCTCTGACCACCGCCGAGAGCGATAGGCGGGAAGCGACCCAACACCGGGGCCCCTTGACAGATACGTCCACTAACACAGAATCATGAACGCCTATCGGAAACAAGTAAGGAAACGTAGAATTATCCAGCCGAATGGTCAAAGAGAACCTCAATCCCAATTTTGCGAAGATACAAAAAACTACGTCAGAAAACCTCCATCCACGTAATCTCATAGACCGAGAACACACTGTGGTCCGCTGGTGGGTCGGTTGGTTCAGCTCCTACCACTGTATCTCTCCAAGTATCCGACCCTTCCCTGAGACTCAAATGCGAGGTACCCCAAACCAGCTCGTCCACATCGCTGAGGGTCTTGTAAAGCATCGTGATATGGGTGACACTTTGGGGGCTTGGAGTGATGTCGAGATGAGATAGAGCTTCGGATTCAGCGTGGGATAGAAAACGGATGGCGAGATGCGTGCAGGGTTTTGACTTCAGCTGGGGCATAAAAAGACTGAGAGCATGTCAAATGCGTGTAGTTTCGGAGAGACAAGGAACATACTTGAGAAATTTTGAACCAAATTCAAACCCCGTTGTGGAAAGTACCTCCGAAATGTAGGACTCAACCTGGGGCAATGGGACGACAGACGAATTCTCGGGCCCAACTGTAGTGACAGCTTTCATCCAGGCGTACGAGTGGGAGAGTTTCGTAGGTTGAGGTTGTGAGGGCTTCAAAGTTTGGTAGGGCTTTTGGCTACCACCAAAATTAAGACTAACGGCTTGGTGGTAAGATAGGGGTGGGAAACTTACATTCCCTCCCAAAAAAGGGACTCCACTTCTGTGTTTGACCCCTGGTCCAGTAAAGTACCGTCGTTTGCCACATCAACAACCCAGGATGTGAACCGAATAAACCCCTTATATTCTTGGATTTCCGAGGGGACAAGGATTACGAGTTCCCAAGCCTGATTCAACGCGAGTTCAACCTTGACATTTTGTAAGGTGAATTGTCTCCGAGCGCTACGTCGAGGCAAAAAGAAATAAATCGCGGACTTCCTTGTGCTCAGAGTTAGGTCGACGGTCGTGCCTTCAGTTATCCCACATTGATCAAGTGTTTGGTCGTCATCCAAAAGGTTGCCAAGAAGACCAAGTTTCTGCAAAGCAACCGGTAGCCCATATATACCCTCGATGATATCCATTAGAGATCGAATCGGCCAAGCTGGGGCGAGGTTGTCAACCTCGAGTAACTTCTGGGTTGTACGAATAGCCACTGAGAACCTATAGCCCGTCGAATAAAGTGATTTTCCAGCGGGATTAATAACGCCCCGCAACCGCTTGATCTGGGCAGAAATATCTGGTCGAATATCGTTGAGGTTTGGATCATGCAAAGGTGATAGTGGTATTTACCTTGAGGGTGGGATGTTCCTCGAGCGGCTGGGTTCAAGGTGGCGACAGTGATTACTTCGTCCTTAGTTGGCAAGGCTGGATCGGCATCATCCAGAGTGATCTCGGCCGTCTTCACGTAATCGACCAGATCCGGCCAGGTTTCTTCGCTGATTTGCACGAGTGTGTCGCCATGCTCAGGGAGTGTCGTGGATATGGATATATTTTGAATGTTGGCTGGTCGAAGCTTTGGAATTGACTTTTGCACGTATTTCATCGTGGTCTATATGGTAACGGATCTATGTCAGCTGGGGAGTCTGGCGATAGCACGTGCGTACCTTATAGTCTGCGTCTCGTTTGATAGTTACTGCACGACCCTCGAACGTAACGACAAAGTATGGTGGAATGGGTGTTTTTGAGGGAGTTTGGTTGTTCGACATAGGACTGAATGACCGCGGTTGATGGTCGCACGGTGAAATCCCGATAAGATATAGATTTTGTTACAGCATAGACGAGAAGATCATTGAGTCTTTCACGCCCTCACGTGACTTGGAGGAGCGCAACCTCATTTAATCCCAATTTTGCGGAAATGCAAAATACCACGTCGGAAAACCTCCATCCAGGTAATCTCATAGACCTAAATGAGAGGTACCCCAAACCATATTTTCCACGTCGCTGAGCCCTTGTAGAGCGCCATGGCATGGGCGACATTTTGAGGGCTTGGCGTGTCGTGTTGGGGTAGAGCTTTAAACTCAGCCTTCCAAGGGCCTACGGGTTGAGGATAAGTATGCGGCGTGCATAGCGCCGGTGGCCACCAGTCTGAAGCTGAAAGGCAGAATATAGATATATGCTCATCTCCTCATATTGTTACTACATAGGAACTGAAACGTCCGCTCGAAACAGGGGAGGAAAGTTAGGACGGACTAGAACAGTGGAAGAGAAATTTCAGTCACAGAGTACGTGTCAGAAAACCTCCATCCAGGTAATTTCGTAGGCTGAGAACGCATTGCGATCTGCTAGGGGGTCGATTGGCTCGGCTCCCACTATATCCTTCCAAGTATCCGACCCTTCCGTGAGACTCAAAAGAGAGGTACCCCAAGCTAGGTCATCTAAATCGCTCAGCCCCTTGTAGAGCATCACGATATGGACGATGCTCTGGGGGCGTGGATCAAATTCGAGGTAAGACAGAGCTTCGGATTCAGCCTGGGGCAGAAAACGGAGAGCAAGATGGGACCAGGGCTTTGATTCCAGCTGGTTCATAAATTGGCTAGGAGCCTGTTAAATAAATAAGCAAGTGCGCAAAAGGTAAGGGCACACCTGAGAAACTTTGAACTAAATTTAAACCCCGTTGCGGAAAGGATGGATGAAATGTAGGATTCAATCTGATCCAATGGGACTGCCACAGAGTTGTTGGGCTCTACTGTAGTGGCAGATTTCGTCCACATACTTGAGGGAGAGAGTCTGTGTCGCTGATATGGGGCGGGGAGTATCGTGCCGTACTCGTCGCTACGATCAAAATATTAAGATGAAGGAGAACGATCAAATATAGAAAAAAACTCCTTACATGCCGTCCCAACAAAGGCAGTCTAGCTCTTTTTGGGATGCAGGGTCCCATAAGGTCCCGTCGCTTGCCACATCTACAATCCAGGACGTATACATGAGAAGGTCCTTGTATTCCAGATCTTCGGGGGGAGCAAGAGCAACGAGTTCCCAACCTCGATTTACCATGATCGTGACCTTGACACCGGTGAGGGCGAACTTTTCCAGAGTGTCATGACGGGGTGCAATGCAGTAAATCATAGACTTCCTTGTGCTCAGAACGAGATCTAGAGTCGTCCCCGCAGTTATGCCAGACTGGTCCAGTATTGCTTCGTCGTCCAACCGTTCGCCAAGAAGACTAAACTTCTGAAAAGCAGCTAGTGGTCCATATCTCTTCTCTATGTGCTTTACTAGGCTTCCGATACTGGAAGATGAGTGAACGTTGTAGAGCCGGAGGGTCTGGAATGTGGCACGGATGGCAACCGGGAAGCGACTGGCCTTCAAACGGGGTGTATTTCCAACAGGATTGCTAGCTGCCCTCAATAGCTTATTGTAAGGAGGAACACCTGGTCGATTTTTATCTGAGTTTGGATCGTGGGAAAGCAAGGGAGGGACGTACCTCGAGTAGCTTAGTTCAAGATGGTGACGGTGGTTAGCACGTTTTTTCCTGGTAAATTAGAATCCATACCCTTAGCTTTCTCAGCGAGGGGACTAAGAGGTACGTGATCAACCTCGACGATATGGCCTATGGTGATCTCGGCGGTTTTCACAAAATCGACCAAATCCGGCCAGGTTGCTTCGCTAATTTGCACGAGCATGTCACCATGCTCAGGGAGCGTACTGAATATGGATATAGTTTGAGTGTCAGTCGATCTTAGCTTTGGAATTGACTGCTGAATAGATTTCATTGTTGTCTATCGGGGAGTGTCAGCCGAGAAGTTTGGTAGTGGGGTGCGTACCTTGTAGTCTGCATCTCGTTTGATGGTCACTGCATAACCCTCGAACGTAGCTACGAAGTATGGCAGAGTGTGCATTCTCAAGTAAGTCTGGCTTTTCGGCATAGGGCAGAAGGGAGAGTCTGGTGGCTGCACAGCACTGGACCTTGCCTTAAGTTGGCCCAAGCACTGTTTGGTTACGCTTGGTTATGCTGGCAAGCGACTAGCACCGGGCGCTTACACACTGTCAACCCGGGGCCTGCGGTTTTTCCGACGGCAAGAAACCGCGCGCACCTAGTAAGGAAAACCGCACCTGCGC
>WSTK01000022.1:0-41313 GCA_019616945.1 Ceratobasidium sp. 414
CTTTAAAGTGGTTTCAAGAAGGGACTTGTGCAGGGTGGGATTTGTAAGGTTTTGGAGCTTTAAAGCACTTTAAATCCCCTCAAGCAAATGACAAGTTTGCTGATGTGCAATCCCACTGTATATAAAATTATCCTCGAGTTCTTGTTATTTCTCTAGTATTATACATTCCTTTCACCTAATATATCCACACTCTGCATACCACCCATGGGCATCCTGTTCTGTGACCGAGTAGACGTGCTTGTGAAATAAAGCCTCAATGTTGGCTGCACATTGTGGGTCATCTCGAGCAGTCATCTCAAAACGTGCCAACTCATCATCACGACGAATACTACCCTTGATTTTTGAGAAGGCCATCTCAATTGGGTTGAAGTCTGGCGAGTAGGCTGGAAGGAAAATATAGTGCATGCCACTATGTGTTTGTTAGAATCAAATATAAGAGGCAAAATGAGTGCTTGCCGAGCTGTGATGATATCAGTGATCTCAGTGCTTTTGTGAATACGACAATTGTCCATCACAATGACTGAGTTGTCCATTGGGTATGGGTTCATTGTATCTAGCAACTTCTCAATGAAGTTCTTGAACGTCTCAGCGGTGAAGGACCCTTTGACTATGTCCAATGCTTGAATTCCACCAAGTGACAGGGCTGGCAGAATTGAATACCTAAAAAATATACTGAACTGTACTGCACTATATCTATCACAATAAATACATACCTTTCCCCACAAATGAAAAAGGCCCTGCGAGAGGCTCGTACACCCCGGAGTGCATAGCCACAACCGCGGTAAGTGACACGAACATCAAGCGAGCTTTCATCAACAAAAATCATCATTTCTGGCCGAAGAGTGCTGACGAGAACACGGTATTGAGCACGCGCATCCTCCGACCTTTCCAGTGCCTTTCGGTCCAACTGTAAAAGTGTCAGTCCCTTGTAACAAGCTTCAAAATTCTTCTCACCTTCTTACGGACGATTCCGCAGCGTTCAAGTGAGCGCCATATTGTCGAAATTGACACATCAATTCCGCAGCTCAGCTTGAGATCTGCCTGCATTTCATCTAAATACAGGTCTGGACGAGCAAGGAGTCGCTCTTGAAGGTACTGACACATTTGTTCAGGTTCAAATATAATTTTAGGAGCTGAGCTGGTCTGCAACTCACCCACATCACGTCATGATCCAACAACCGTGGCCGGCCATTGGTAAAGGTCCCCGGGGAACGTATATCACCAGTTTCAGCCCATAAAGTGAGTACATTCCTCACGGTTCGCTCACAAACACCCTGGGTCATGGAAATAAACAGTTGGGTATGGCCCATCTGGTACATCCGAACGATTGTCCATCGTACTTCATCGGAGGTGCGGTTGGGCATTGCAGGATGTATGTCTGGAGTGGGCATCGTTGATAGAATGCTGTTCGGAATATAAGTAGTCTTTCTCTGCATTTTTCTGCTCAGTTCTTCGCATGATATTCAGGGGTACAACAGAGAGCGGCCCGAGGGCTGGACTTTTCATTAAGTCCAAAACACGGTCTCCCGCTCCGCAAATTACATCGTTCGATTCGCGCTGCTCGCCCCATTCCAACGCGCACATTATCGTCGCGTTTGGGCGCCTTGGCGAGGTGCTACGCGCTTTTTTTTTGTTTGGGCTCTCAAAAAATGATCAACCGTCGATCTCTGGCGCCTAAACCCCCAACCGGCAAGTACTTTTGCAAACCGCTATAAATGCTGGTGGTGCCGTTGAGTTGACGCCATTGACTTCAGTCTGGTTCCCTGTAGCCATCATGCGTAAGTAGGTTAGAGCCTCAACTGCAGCAGATGCGGCCGGGTCTTCTTTGAGGCTTTTAGAGCTCTCGATTAGGAATCTACATCCACAAGTTAAACTACGTAAGCGACCATGTGAACACTAAACTCACCCAGTCACGACAGCTGAAAAAAGTGCTGCCTTCAAATTGTTCAACTCAGCCTCAGAAGAAGCCGCCTTTTTCTGAGACTTACAAACACTGTATCCGAGAAGGTAATTGCAGTAAATGTCATTATGTCATTAGATGACGCGAGGGAGTACTTCACATACCCAATAAAACATCCATACTCCTAAAAGAAAGCCTGGGTCAAACCAGCAGAAAACGTATTTGGCTTAACTTACGAATTCCATCCTCCCACTAATTCAGCATCATACTTGCCTGTCTCCTTCACATGAATTGGCCAAACAGGATCATCTCTACCCAAACCTCCCAGAAATGTTTGGGGGGTGTTATGCTGACTGTTACTGTTAAGTCGCTGATGGGCGGTTCGGGAGACTGGCATCGCTAACAGGAGAAATTGCAGCGCTGGGAAGGGGCCTAGCGATGCGCTTCAGGCGCAAAATATAAGTAGCAAAATATTAACCGCTTAGCGCTAGTAGGGGGGTCAATGCTGTGAAAACTGTAAGCGATCGATGGGTTCCTTTGTTCAAGGTGCCTTTGTTATATCCGTTTCCACGTTTGACAGATTGGCGCTGGTGGAGCCGTTTGGGGTAACCGATGGGCACCTTTGTCCAAGGCACTTCGTTATGACCAATTCCATGGGCGTATGCGCTTGGGTGGGCTATACAGGAGGGCCAGGGGCCTGACATATTAGCGCTCACAGGTCATCAAGGCTGTGGTGGTCACAAAGAAATTGGCATACACGTGTATTGGGTGCTCCCCTCCACCTCCCCACGATATCTATGCCAAGCCTCCCAGGTCCTGCTTGAGACCTTCCCCTCTGCAGGAAACTGTTAAACTGTTGGCGATGTCGTACCTCGTTGACTTGTCCCCTGGAAAACAGAAAGACGCGCTTGACTGGCTCCACCTCCTCAGTGAAAGGCCACGCAGCAGATCCATCCACACACTACGGCTCTGCCGAACCCCCGAGTTTCCGACATCCCCCCACATCGTGGTATTGACCATGCATGATTCCTCAATGTTTACTCTTAAGCGCGCTATTGTTTCAGATGGGTCTTCTGACTACGCCATCACACTCGAAAGTGCACAAGTCTCGCCTCCAGTCCCCCTCATCGAACTCAAGTTTGCTAATTCTGGAATTAACCTCGCCTTCATACTAGCAATTTGCCAGAACTACGACCCTTCTAAACTGCATGATATTTCAAGCCAGCCAGAACGCTTCAACAACTTATTTCCATTTGCCTTGACTGCGGTGGCCGCAAGGTCGAGTGTTACGATCCCACTTGTTCCGGACGGACTAATCAGCAACACGCACTTAGTCTCAGCATGGAACACACTATGCGACCCCGCCAAAAAACACAAGCTATTCTGGGAGGACAAAATTAAACCTGTGGTAGATTCGGAAATACGGGGTCTCATCCGTAAAGTTGCAATAGATAAAATCAAGCAATTGGACAGTGGAATGGAAGATACCGCGGCATTCGATGTTGCGTGGACCGAGGCCTCATCTGAGTGGCCTATATTGCCCCAACCAGAACAAAGGCACGAACTTTGGGCTAGATGCTGGCACGAAAACTGGGGACCAGAAGCCGCAAAAGTTCCGCGCCATTATACAACTCGATTCCTGCTTGACCTGGATTTCGAGGACGCGGCACTCGCTACATCTCCAGACATGCTGCAAACCGGGATTATGTGCTTTTCTGAGTCATGCGATGTCCAAGAATTGGCTGGTAAAGCATTTCCCAAGTACTATTTCCGCGCATAGTCTAACAGTATCAACAGAAAAAGCTCTGCGGAGAGCGAACCAGTTCGATGCACTGGCGTTGCTTAGCAAACATTTGACTCGACGGCTGTCCCATCTAGGGTCAGGAAGCACACACAGACATTTGCCTTTGTGGCAACTAGGGACAGAATTGGCATGGATCGGGGGGTGGGGGTATGCTCAACAGTCGAGCACTGCTCCAGTCGGTAAGCCACCCTGGTGATTATCCGAGTTATCCTAACGTCAGGATACGCACGTGTAGCTCAAATCCAAGGAACTACGCAAGAGAACGTGCGAGAAGAAGTCAATAGGCTCGTTGGAGTCATATGGGACCTTCTAGAATGGGAGAATAAACTCGACACATGGGCAGAGGATGCATGGTCAAGATACGAAAATAAGCGTTGTCAATGGTTGGGGAGCCACTGGCCATCGAGAAAGCAAAAAATCAAGGATGCTTTTACGTCGACATGGAAGGGGACGTGGAAGAAGACGTGGATGTCAACATGCATCCAGTTCTGGGAAGGGTCGTGGAAGGACGGACATATTATGTACACATCTGGTACATTCGATGACGATGCCGCAGGTTTAGGCTATATTCAGGATCACCTGCAGGGACAAGACTCATATCCCAAGATCATGCACAAGCTCTACTCGGTGTTCAAAGCCCTTGATCGACTCAACCGCGTTCGTCAAGACTCAAATTTCGCAACGCATGAACAACTGAAGGTTGTGATGTTCGACCAGGTATGTATCACGTCTTCCCAATATTCAAATAGCGCATATTTAAAGGTCTTAGGTCTTTATCAAGGTGACCAACAAACAAAATCGAGGTGCTTCGAGCTCTTCGAAGGCCCAACCCTCACCGATCACACACACACAACTGCAAGCATACATCAGGAATCCGCTCCAGAAGCCACCTAGTCCAGATGTTTATCATAATCCTGCCGAATGGCTATTATTCCAGATTAAGAACGGTTTCCGAGCGGATAAGGCCCCGCTGTATTTGAGCGATGATGTTCGTATCCTGCCCCAACTATGGGAGTTAGCGACGCAGGCACCCTGATAGCTGCATCCTTTGTATCCACTTATCCCCCTGTTTTCAACTAGAAATAGAGCATTTAGCCAGTTGTCGCCATGTCGTTCTCTAAAGTCTGAGATATCTATACGCGTGCACCCACACGCTCCACTCCCCTCGACATAGATATAAAAAAACCTGCCAAGCCAACTCGACAACATCAACATCCAAACACCGCATTCGGCTCAATCATATACCCAGTATGGGTTCATTTCTACCTTTCACCGCCCCCGCTACGTCGCTCTGGATCTGCCGCTTCTTAATAAACTCCAGTGTTATTCCCACTACCCACGTTGAAGTCTGTGTATGCAGATCTATCAGTTCTCTATGATCACCTATATAGACTCAGAGATCCACCAAGCTGAACCTGCCTAATCGGATAAACTCACGTGTGCCTTAGGCCGAGTCCAAGTCAGTTTTACCGCTGTTCTAAATAACATTTATTACTCGCTGAGCTAATAAGCATGATCTTGAGCTTTGAAGGTGCGTCAAGGATAGCTTGTCAAACGTAAAACTAACAGTCACAGCAACCTGACTGTAATAACCTTGCTCTCCATTCTCTGCCCTCCTTCCCCTAAAGATAATCGCACCCAATTCTGTCTAGCTTCTACCCCACTGGTCACAGACATGCCGTGGGAGAGATTGAGTCCAGGATAGTATTTCAGCCCTCCAAAGTCAACCCAAGCACAAGCGGGTCCGACCACCCGCCAGTTCACAATTGAGTTAGATGACCCCCGGCGGGAAAATTGTGACAAGAATAGAACAGGAGCTTCGATGTCAAATAACCCGGCTCGATAGCAAGTCCGAGAATGATCCATCGGCGTGCCCAGACACATCCCCATCATGACCTGGCCATCGAATCATGTCCACGTATAACCTCGGGTCGGTCTCACTTTGTATTTCCCCGCATAGTGCGATATATATAAAGCACGCCCAGGCTCTTGGCAGGTCTGTCAAACAAGCATCCCACTGTCAGTTAGTATATAAACATGCGCCTCTCCATCACTCTCCTAGCCATAGCAGGCTTCGCACTGCAAGCCACCGCGCTGCCACCATTCGAGTGCACGCCCACTCCAACCCCGTGCGTCCCCTTCTCCCTTCCCGCTCATCTCCCTTTATAACTTACCCGCCACACAGAGTAGGAAGTATAGCCAAAGTCTGCCCACTCGGTGAAAAGTGCGTTTGCAACCCCAACATCAGTAAGTCGTTCACTTCTCTCCCTCGGTCTACACGCCTCGGCTAACACGACCGTCCAGTCAGCTGCGTTTGCGTCAAGATCCCCACGCCCACGATCGGTGATCCCGCGCCAACTGCCAAGTAGACGAGCTTTCGTGGACCGATTGTTGTACTGGATGAATGTGATTAAATACTTGAAATTGATTTAAGTTGGGAGTTTCGAGGTTACAAAAGCCAAGAATCAACAAACAACGTGAAAACGCACCAACTATTTCCCGTCCCCCCATACATCCGAAAACCCCGCCAGATAACA
This sequence comes from Ceratobasidium sp. 414, assembly GCA_019616945.1. Classification (NCBI taxonomy): domain Eukaryota; kingdom Fungi; phylum Basidiomycota; class Agaricomycetes; order Cantharellales; family Ceratobasidiaceae; genus Ceratobasidium; species Ceratobasidium sp. 414. The sequence goes on from WSTK01000022.1 coordinate 6,242, forward strand.
CAGCTCGCACAATGACAACACAGCCCAGCGAGATAAAGAAGAGCCCTACCATACACGAGACACCCAGGGCTGTGTTATATTTGGAGTTCCTGTGCAGCACCATACCCGAGAGTTCCCACTCTAATCTCAAGCTACCGTAGCAAAAAGGTCGAGCACAGCATCGCCAGGCCAAAGTTCCAAAGCATAAAATACCAAGAGGACCAACTTCCATTTCGAGCGATCTGGGGGCGCCAGAAGACCAGCCTCGACAGTACATAGCCAAGACCAAGCCTCGACGGCGCACAGTGAGGCATATTAGAGTTGACAACAATAAACCATACCAACCCCAGAAATAAGACACAAGGCTAACGCAGCCTGGGAGCACACAGCGATGGTTCAAACGGCGAGCGAGAATAATCATGTGACGGGCAGATGCTGTGCTACCGCCGGCCACAAACACGCCATTACAAACAACCTACAACATCGCCACCCCATCCCTCGCCACTTGCCACATCACTGTCACCACACCCCTAATCGCGCGTGCAACATCAACAGCGTGTCAATTAAAGCCAACACCCGCCGACAAAAAGAAAAATGGCTACAAAGCGCAACAAGTCCATCGAACACGCATCGAAAAAAAAAAGTACCCAAGCTAAATGAAAATGGCGCATCATCGTCCCGAACCAAAAAACAGTAATTACACGAGTCATAAAGGAGCGTAAGATAGCCAAAGCATTGTACCTTTCCAAGCTTAAACTCGAAAAAACGTTCAATGTTCTAGAGTGTTCTACCAGGCGAGTCCAAGTCCAACCAGTCCCAGCACGAGTCCAGTCCACATGTTTGCCATAGTCCACCTCGACCCAGCCCCGTTGCCGTGCGAGCCTCCGCTGCCGCCACTCCCACTTCCGTTTCCAGCATCAGGCTTGCCGGCAATCGGCATACTGCTCTCCGGCAACACGGTCCGCTGGCCAATCGTCTGACTGCCCTTGCCAATCTTACCACTGCCGACCATGACCATCTGTCCCACGCTCGGCACACCGTCCACAACCACAAAGATGAAGGCCGGTCCAGGCGCCAGAATCGCAGGGTTCGGCGGAAGCTGGGCCACATGCATCGTGATATTGAACTGCGTGCCAGCCTGGTCCAGGGGCGTAACTGTGTAACTCGTCTCGAGCTCGAGGTAGCGCATGCCAAAGTTGATCGTGTGCGTGCTAAAACCGGTACGAATGACGACGACTTTGGTCTCCTGGATCTTGGTCACATTGCCGCCGAGGTCATCGAGCGAGAGGGAAATGTCATAGCCGGGGCCGCCGTACGATAAGCGGTCCATCAACCCAACAGGCTCGGGCCGGCGCATCGAGTAGTACCAAGGGTAGAATCGCTCGGTACGGTACTCGGTCGGGAACTTGACCTTGATGTTGTAGTCGGCGTTCGGGTTCGAGCCAGAGATAAAGACGGAACCGTCGGGAAGGAGCGTAGCAGTCGAGTGGTACATACGGGCGACCTGCGAGGTGGGCATGCCAGTCTGACTCCATCGTTGGCCCTGGGAGGCGGCAGGGTCGTACATCAGGGGTGTCTGGAGAGGGTACTGCGCATAAGATTGACCATTTGCCCATGTGTCGTTTCCATAGCCGGCGGTGCCAGTGTTGGCCCTGAACCAATACATCAGTTTTACGTCATCAGAGCATTTCGGTTCAACCCACCCGTTGACCATGAAAATCTTTCCGTCGGGTAAAAAGATCATGTTGCCCATGACACGACCAGAGTCTGGGAGCGAATCGTCATCTTGCCAAGTCGTATCGATATCAGGCGTAATCCTGACACAGGTGGCGTCGGCGGGATAATTGATCTTGGGCGAAGCGTCAGTCCACTGCTTAGGGGACAAGTCAGAGCCGCCGCAGAAGATCATAGTGGCTGTCCAGTTGTTGGCGGGTGTCAGGGGGAGCATGGCAGTCCCGGCGGACGCAGGGTATGTTCGTACTCTGCTTTGTGTGAGCATTAATCTGAAAACACAAAGGAAGGACATACGCATAAGGGATATCGTCCAAATTGCTTTGAATATTTTTTTTGTAATCCAAAATCGCAGTACCTCGGTTGGTTTGAATGAACAGGACATCGGAAGGAAGCAGCCACGTCAAGGGGTAAAGATTCGCAGGGAGCGTTGTGTGGAGTAGCTCGAAATCGATGGGGCTTCCTTTGGACGGGAAAAACTCGTATGTCGGATTGTTCTGATAGCATGGTCAGCGCATGTTGAGATGAAATGCGGCTTGTACGTACTTGGCCGGCGCCATTCACAAATCCTCCATACATGTTCCCACCAATCTGGAAACACGCGTTAAAACGTCAGATCAAAAAGGGAAGGCCGGTGCTTACGATAATCATCGTTCCGTCGGATAACGTTTCGCTGAATAGAAACACCGTTAAACTCGGGCGACGAACTTACGGCGCGCAGACTTACAGGGTGGGGTACCAGCGTCGGGTGGTCAAGTACAGTCCGGGGTCGTCGACCCACTCTGCCGAACCGTCCTCGGTGGGCGTGATCATGCGCATGCTAATCGAGAATATTAGAAGCATTCCCGCGCGCAGCCGCCATACTCACGCCAGACCGCCATCCAAGCTGTCATAGGGCCCGGCGCCAGGGTTGGCCTTGACACCACCAGGACCAACAGCCTGGTTACCCCCTGAGTACCAAAACGTGTGAGCAGCTTATGACGCCGGACAAGCGTGCGACGCACCGACATTGAGCCACGTCCCGTTGCCCAGCACGTTCCCGCCAGCGCAAAACGAGTTGGTAACAATGTCCATCGCGCGCACCTGGTTCGAGCCGGTGTTGTACAGCGTCGCCCACGCGGGGTGTCCCGCGACCTGGATGGGGTTGTTCTCGGTCTTGTCGACGATGTAAACCTGTTCGGGCATGCCGAGGAACATCTGCTGGGCGCTGACTCCCGAGTTGCCGACAATCTCGAACGTGTTGGGCGCGCCCGACTTGGACGGCTGGCCCGGCTTGGGGATGACCTGGGCCGGGCCAGTGACGGACGGGATGGCCGCAGCCGACGACGCAGCGAGGACAGCGAGGGGCGCGTACTTGCGCATGGGGGGCGGAGCGAGGGGGGAGAGAGGGGGAGAGTGCGGGCAGAGGATGGTCACCGCCCATTTATTGCAAGCGCCCAGACCAGGACCCCAGAATCCGGATCAGGGATCGCCCTCGGTCGTCCCAAATCAGAAGGTCTTGGCACCCGATCACCAGGGTCCCAGGGTCAGCCAACAATGCGGTTGTCGTGTGTACCCCCCACGACAATTGTCTGGCCCGTTATCTTTACACAATTTGTTCCTCTCGCACATTTTCGCACACTCAGTGCATGTCGCGAACCGATTATCCTACTCGCTCGACGACCGCAATCTATCTTTAATTCCGTTCGCCCATTCATTTGATTGATCATCGAACACGCTGACAGCAGAAAACGCTTCTAGCCTGGCAACCAACGGGGCCTGACAACCGCACGCTGGCTAGCGGATAATCCTGGCACTTACGCCTTGCTGGGCATCGTCACTTGACTGACTCGACATGTGTTACCGCTCGCCGTCGCCCCCGCAACTGTGTACTCCTAGCGATGCAAAAATATAAGCACTGCCCTTTGTCCACGACATTTTGACAGAACTTACGCCCGCCGAGTACCCCAATGACACCGTCTTGCCACACCACCCACTCGCGGCAGTCGTTGCCGTAATCACCAAGTTCTTGAAAACCACAGGCCCGAAATTAAACGTGACGTTTGTCAGCTTTTATCATCGCAACATCCCCGAGATGGTTTAGGTTAGCGCCCAGGCTTCTTTTGTTCTTTTTTTACATGCGTACCTCGACCGCCAAGATTGCACTAAACAGATAACAACGTGGATAATCAACAGCCTGCGTTTAACCGGCACGGGAACGTAGGAACAAACCGGTTCATCGTACTTCCAGTAATCTGGAACGTGCTCGTCGCGCTGCTGGGACCCGAGAGTGTCGCCGTCCACGTCTCGCCGTTGGAGCCAGACGACGAGAACGTGAAATGCACAGTGTCGCCTGCATGCCGCCACCATGAGCTTTTTACTCAATTATGCGGGTGATCCCGGCTTGCCTGGTTTGACGTTAAATCCAGCTCCCCACGGAAGACTCCATACCCAATCAGCCATCACCCGTCGGAAGCAAATAAACTATGTTTACCTCGGAGTCCCATAGAACCCATCCCCTATCCACCACGTTCCCGATCTACGTCAACTCGGCTCAGCTCCACGGCATCTCTATTATTTTTGTCCTGCCGCCAAGAGACGCCTGCCGACCTGGACTCACCGCCCATCACAAACAGCCTGCAACACCCCGTTCCCGCTCTGCAGCGCCGGCCATACATACGGTGTCCCGCCCGGAGAAGGCAGCTTTGGGATGACAAAGTCGCCAGACATGGCGGTGAACTTGGGCGCGTCCCATTCGACGGTGTGCCAGGTTGCGGCGCGCGCTACGAGGGGCAGTCCGAGGACGGAAAGGAAACTAAACCGCATAGTGGTTGATCGTTGATGGCGGTGTGCGACGAGTTGAAAAGGGGCTTTTTGGGCAAGTCGGTCTTGTCTTTTCGTGAGTCGTGCTGAATTTTATACCCTCTCACCTCCTCGTCAACTCGTTCAAACATCCCACCGTCGCGACTTCTCACCAAATGGAGTGCACATCCAGCATCCAATTCTTCCGAGAACGGTCACGCGCGCGGGTTCGCGACGCATATACCCCACGCGACGCGTCTTCCACCACGAGCTCGTTAGAACATCCGGCTGACGTGTCATAGCGAGAGAAGGCGCGAACCAAGCTTGTAATGTGTGTATCCCGAGGCAAGATTCGAGTCAATAGAGGGCGCTACGTAGTTACAAATATGTGTGCTAGATACAGCTCAAATACATGTACAATTTTTCATACGAGGCTCCAGTCTTCGGTTGGGCCCTTGATTTCTCCTCCCAGCCAAATTTTCGACGCAAGCTCCCAGACCTTAGCAATCCCTCGAATGAAGATGTCGTGCCCGGCCTGATGGTCCTGGAATCTTGACCGACTTTCGCTCTCAATCATTTCCTGAAGTTCGGCATGCGAAACAACCCTCCAGTCCTGCGAAGTATTAGTTGCATCTATTGCAAGGTGCTCTCCCGATCTGTTCCAGGACTGTTCAGAAATGGGATCGGCGTAAACAGACCATATTTAGCGATCGTAGGAGTTTTCCGCTCACCTTTTTTGAGTTTTGCACCCGTATTTGCATAACATGTTCATGAGAGGTTGAGGTTGAGTGTTGCAACGCAGCGTGCAAATGATTGAGTTCCTGGCACATCGAGTGCATCTCTCCGAGGCTGCCGAGGTATGTAGACTCCGCATATATTGTCTCCTTGACTTCCTGATAAGACTTCAATGCGACGAGTCGCCCGCTTTCGTCTGTTGGAGAGCTTCCGAGAGCCATATCGACGCCCACCTCGACACCTTTGGTGACGGCCTCCCTCCACGCGTCCTCCCATGTCACCCCCCAGGCCGCCTTCCAAGCTTCCACCCAAGCCGTCTTCCATGTTTCCTCGAACACCGCCTTCCAGGCAGGGCCTATCCCGCTTTGTTGCTCCTCCAGTACCGATGATACGGCCGCAGCGCGCCTCATGACACCCTGCCACTCCTCCTCCGCACGTTCGCGGAGACTCCGTTCGGGGCCATTTACCATCAGTGCAAGATCCCAGGCCCTAGCCGCTAGGTCTGCTGGATGTAATGTCGAAGCTGCTCCTTGAACATATCCGCTCGAGCCGATCGTAGCGCTTCTTGCCTCATTTGGTCCCGGTTCCGCCTTTGCTGAAAGTTCGCTGCTTGCTCTTTGCGCCAGACTCGACGATTTTGCTTATCTTGTGAAATGTATATTCGGCGGATTTTTGCTGCGATTCTTGACTTCCTCGACACGGCGTCTACCCGACTTGGAACTTGGTATCCCGCTCCATTTGGGGCAATTTTATCGGTGTGCTCGGATGGGGGGTTTGGTATGCTCGGGGACACCGGCTGAGCCTGGGGAGCCTGCCCCTCCACTTCGCGCTGATCGCGAGTTTCTTGGGAGTTGGATTCTCGGGTTCCAGTGAGTCTCACTACGAGCTTTTCTACCGTCGAGGCGACGCCTCGCTCTCCAATCAGCATTGATTTTGTCCTTCGCAGCATGCTCGGAGATCGGAGCGAGCCAGCTTCATCAGGTATTTTTGGGACTTGTTCTTTTCTCGAGCGATGAAGTGCTTGGACGGCATCTCGGCCGTATTTGAGAGCAGGTTCCCAGGCTGAGGCCCACCCTATTTCTGCCGCAAGCTCTAAAGTGCTTATCCAGACCGGGCGGTCTTCTGGATAGGGCACAAAACCTCGATAGACGGAGGCCGTTGGTTGGGTAGCTGGATTATCGGAACCTGAGGCAGCTTGTGCGCCTTCCGCTGGCGTTATTTGGATCTGGGGTATGGTACCTTCGATCTCAGGACCTACGATAGTATTCAGCGATGTGAAACACGTAGGAGCGCATATATAGTCGCACCACCCAGTTTTGTGTTTGCTGTAAATCCATCTGTGGCGCCTGAGCCAGTGGATAATAAGTGCACCATCGGATTCGCCAGGGCTAGATTAAGCGAGGTGGGGGTTGTGTTGGGTCCTTGAATTTGGACGTGAGCTCTCCCAGCTGCTCTCCCTGACGCCCTGCCATCTACAATCGGCTTTGTTGTCGCGATAATGAGGTTGACAAAGGCACTCGAATTCGTGCTCCGTTCGTTCCATCGGTTACGCCAAGCTTGGTCCCACCCATTGCTCCAGGCCCGATCCCAGTGGGAGAGGTGGGACGCCTCACGTTTGCTGGCCGATGCCTCAACCCATGCCATCACTGAAGTTGTCATGGGTGAGGCGCTAGCCGCGTCCCAACCTTGGGCAGACGAGTTGGAATCATGCAGGAATCCTTGTATCTTCCCTTCTGTTGCTTCATGGAGGAGCCTTTGCACCATCGCTCGTGCATGGTCTGCAATACCCTTCTCCCAGAATCCGCACTCCTGATTTTGGATGAAGGAATAAACGTCCCGCCAGAGAGCTTCAAGCTTGGTTTCGGCATTATCTACCATATAGCTCTGAGGTGCGAATTTCCGAACCACATTGGACAAAAGAGTATAAGCGAAGAATTCGCTGCTGGTGAGTACCATCTGGGTCGACTCCGAGGAGATACTCTGCATTGCACGACACACCGCTAAAACAAATAAAAGATCCGCGTAGAATCCCGCAGCGAAGATGATGGTGATCAAGCACTTAGAGGAAAGATCATTCGGCCAGATCCTCTCGACGGTGTCGGAAATATTCGTAGCCTTCGCATATAACTGTTGCGGTCCTTGGCAGAGGCGTTGTAAACTGTAACTTGACCCGTCTGCTAAAATGATAACCACAGAGAACAGGACAGGGGAAGACTTAGGGCTCCTGTATAGTCGTACTTCTTTGATGCTTCGGTATGGTAAAGAGTTGCACCAGTCGACTATTGGTCCGGTTAATTCCTGGTTGGCGTCATCGAATTTGATTCTGCGTTTGGTGTCAACCCGTGCTGCTTGATTGGGAGACTCGTTGGGTTTAGACATTGCAATATTTCTAGGTTAGTCGGAGGGGAGTGGATACTCTGAAAGCTAGTCGCTGAGAGCCATATGATCGATGATTGGGTGATTGGGTGCGATGAGGTGTGTTAGTGCTCGTGCATAACACGAGTTTTGGAACGTGCTTACTCGTAAGCGCCAACGCTTTCTAGAAGATTTGTGGGCATTCTTAGCCATCAGCAAACGGCGGCCAGACTCAGGAACGCAAGATGCTCCTGATTGCACTCTATCCTAAACGAGCAGTCACAGGTCCCGGTGAGCATCGTGCTCGTTTGCTCGTGAGTGCTCGAAAAGGATAGAGTGCAGTCACGAGTCCCGGCGGTTTGCGCCGAGTATCTCTTGAGGCGCTTGGCTGAACGCCAATGGTTTCTCTCCCAATCCAAGATATACAGCGCCGGGAACAATAACGCATGCATCGGAAGAGAAGTACTCCAGCTTAACTAGTTGTGAATAGATTTGTGGGACTTTGATTGGAGAGGGCAGTCCGTTGATTGCGTATTCGGGAGACTTGCGGTGGCAATAAATTTATGATAGGAGGCGCTCATTTGCTGCTGGTCCTCGGCTCCACTAGTATAACAGCGTCAGTCAAGCGTGTTCCAAACCCTCATCTTTCCTCCACTGTTGGGATTATATTCTAAATCGATGATCAGGCTTCCACCTCCGAGGCCTAAAACCCGTTATGCGTCAACTCTATACGACGGCCGTGAACTAGGGAGGGATGATCCTGTCTGGAAATGCTATGTCGAGGAGGCTGAAAAATGGGACTCCACTTTGGTGGACGGCTGGAACAAGTCAGCTTACGCTTATATATTACACGGACTCTACCGATTACTAATTGATTTTATCAAAGGGGAATGGACGTTTTACTACGTGAGTTTGTGTACCTTTGGCCCTTGTGCATGCTCACCTAATAGGGGCGAATTTGTAGTTTTTGTGAGTCAGCGTACCAGCAAAGCTGAGGTTGATCTCAGTATTAAATTGATATTTGGCAGGCCGCGTTATTTTCCACGATCGTTACATCGTAAGTGTAATAACATTGACTATTAGCAGCCTATAACTGAGGTCAATGTTTCTAATTACCTGTGTATTAGCTTTGTGATCGAGAGTTACAAGAACCTTCGCAAAGACAGTGCTGAAGTCACGGCCGAAGCAGTCACTCAAATCGTTGGTCTGCTACAAACCATTGCTACAGGGGAGTCGCCTATCCCGCGCAACTCTACCAGCCTTCCCGATATTTTTCATCCAACTTCGACTGCTATCGTCGTGAATGTAACATGGTTTCTTTCACTGAGCCTAAGCGTATTAGTTGCTCTGGCTGCTATGTTAGTGAAGCAATGGGGTGAAGGCTACCAGGCTGGACGTGGCCTCATTCCACCATACATCCAAGCAAGAATACGCCAATCTCGATTCGACAGACTGGATGGTTGGCGAACTGAAGACATTGTACTAGTCCTTCCAGTCATCATGCACATGGCCCTCGGTACGCTTGAATCCTTCCTTGGTATGCTTTGACCTAATTTTATGTTTAGGATTGTTTCTTCTGGGGCTCTTGGTATTCCTATGGGACTTGAATCACACCGTCGCACTTCCGGTCGTGGTTGTAGTTGCGGTGATCTTGATTGGTTATGGGCTCACCACCTTCCTTCCGCTTTTTGTGGCATTCTGTCCCTACAACACTCCACTCACTAGCCGGATAATATGGGGGTACTTGTGCCAGCTGTTCGTGGATTTGACTGATTCTGAGGACACTATGCCTGCCACGCCGTGCCAGCGAGAGGAGAAGAAAATATCTGAAAGTAGTGTTCCTGACGGTGTTACTGGTAGAGCGATAAACTGGTTGATCAAACATTCACAAGAAGAAACCAGAGTTGACGTAGCGATACGGGCGATTGCAGGGGCAGACCTTCCGAAGATCGTTTGGGACCAACTTGCGGGAGACCCGTTGCTTGTGCTTGTAGCCCAAAAATTTACTGCACTGTTCGGCGGGGCACTGGATCAAAAGATTATTACACTGGGTCTAGCAGACAAATCACTTGCGGTGGTGTCTATGTATGGGCGAGCGCTCACGAATATTGCGAAGCACAGACACACTCTCGATGCCGAAATTAACTCTAACTTAAGCCATAGCAATGCCCCCAACGTGTTGCTCACACTCGACCAAGCACAGGCAGTCACACGTGGCCTCCACTAGTAAGAACACACGCTAGTTAACGCTTCAGATTTACTCAAACTGTATTGCTTCCAGTCTTGCAATTAACACGTCACCAGACATCGCAGCCTTTGGCTTGACTGGCGTTTCAGCCTGGTACATGTTCACCGGGCAACCAAGAACTCATTGGAAAGAGACACTGGTCCGGTCCTTCGGAATCATACTAGAACACGCCAAGGGAAAGGGTCGAGTGCGTCCTGATGCATTGGCAGGCCTCACACATTCGCTGCCGATTGAAATATCCTACTGGAAGCAGAGTCTAAGTCGAGCGGAGAAGAGGGAACTATTACTGCCACTTGTTGAACTTCTTAATCGAGATCAACAGGTCGACGAAGTCCAGGGTGGAATACCCCTTATCCTTGCTGTTCTAGCGATCTCGGTCAATGACTATCCGGACCTACGCAGTATCGAGGACGTTCGTCAATGGGAGCTCAACTACGTAGATTACCGTTCGCTTGTAGCGACTCACGTCGAAGCGGCAGTCACTTGGAACCGTGCCCCCGCCGATCGCGATTCTGACTTTCCCACTCACCACGATGCTGCCAACAGGGCTGGATGGAGAGCGTGGCGTGCGCAACAAGCCGCACGCATATATACCATGTATCCAAGCCTACGCAAAGATCATTCAGAGTCGCTTCTCCTCCTCGGTCTCGCTGGCTTGCTTGACTCGCTTGGTGGGCTAGGCTTAGAGGATAAATCATCCGATATTGCGTCCGCCGTCACCCGTCAACTCAGCGGAATGTCTATCCTCAACAAATCACGATCTTTTGACCTCCCATTAGTTCTTCCAGCGGTATTTGACATCCGTGGTTATGCAGTAGACTGTGTGACCCGAGCACTTCGTCCATCTCGCTACAGGGCGCAACTAGACCCACTCGGAGACACTGAAAGAGCCAAATTGCTCGCGGCTTTCTCAGAGAAACATAGGCTTTGGGTCGATTTTGGCGCTCAGCTCGCTCGTTCCGTGATGGAAATGCTCCACTTGACCGATGATCCTCAGTTGCAAGCACAATGCCTCATTGCAATAGAAGAGTATTCTCTGACAAACCCAGCACCTGGCGAATGGCAGTTATTCTTCTCCTATGAAATACCAAGCAAGCTAATTAGCATTGCCAAGTCGGATCTGGGCCTTCGCTCTCGGGCGATCTCAAACTTTGAATTGTTTTCGCAGCACTTGGAGACTCTCGATCCGACTGACGCGGAAATATCAATAATCAACATGCTGCGGTCCCTTATCCTAGAAGACCTTTTTGAGACTCTGGTCACAGGATTTGTCTGCAAGGCTGACTCAGGGGGGAAAATGTGGAAAGACGCAATTCTTGAGCTCCCAAAACTGCTGAAGTCAGTTACTCCCGCCAGCGAAAACGATCAAAAGAGCCTGGCTCTTTTGGCTGAGTTCTGCGAGCAATCGTTTGTCGCACCGGAAGTCAACCGTCTGGTTGCGCAGTTGAAGGACAAGCTGGTGGGTTATGTCTCAGAATCAGGATGACACACCAGGTAGTTGACCTATGTTTGCCCCCTATGTAGGAAGAATAGTATATTGAATGTCCGGTGTGGTTGATAGCGCTTTGTATGCACCAGAGTACCCAGGTCATAATATGTTGTTGTACGTAGGCTCTCGGAACAAGTTTATTTTTGAGAAAATCACTCTGTATTCCTCTGGCAGTAGTTACATGTATTGCCTTCTAATCGAGTGCATGTATAGCATCTAATCCTTCCGAGAATGGCCACACATGCGCCTTCACGACGCATATACCCGGCGCGAAGCGTTTTCTGTCGTGAGCTCATCAGGGTATACAGCTCACGAGTCGTGGCGAGAGAAGGCCATGGAACTTGTGACATGCGTACCGGAAGCCAGGAAGGTTCATCAATGGGGAACATGGGCGTGAGTTGGCAGCCGCACTAGTTAGGATTATATGGCGTCTCGGTAGTGTCGCCTCAACCCCCCACTCGGCACTTATCACCTGCTGTGAGGAGGAATTGTTACCTCAAGGATTGTAGATCGCTGTATACTAGGTTTAAATACAGATAGGCATGTAATATAAACTCTTGAATACCATATGAGGCTACAATTTTCGGTCGGGCTTGTTTTCTTGATTTAGCCAGATTTTCTGTGTAACCTCTTAGACCTCGGCGATCCTTTTAATAAAAATGCCGAGTCTGGCCTGACGGCCCTGAAACTTGGCTGATTTTCACCCTCGATCGTTTCCTCGAGCTCGAAATGCGAACCAACCCTCGAACACTGACATATCGGTTGTCCCACCAAGATATCAGTGTAAACGAGTCGTATTTGAGGGCCGGAAGCAATTTGAATGAGTGTGGAATTTGAGTCGTGATTCTGTGCTGTGAAATTAGCACTGAAATGTTTATCCTAGTTTTGCGATACCGCCTCTCGACCTACTACTGCGCTTCGCTGGTAGGCCAATATAGTTTTCAGGTTTCGCTGCCTCCAGCGGCTCGTCGCAGTCGTGGTCAGCACTAGATTGAGCCTATATTTCGCGCTCGTACGCACATCAAACGGTCCGCATCGACCATGCGATTCTGATTATATACTTCGTGCTTCACAGAACGTTGCAGTTGCGGAACTATCGCCTACGCACTGTGGCCATATTTTTTTTTGCGGGAAGCAGCCGGGCGCTTCTTACCGCAAACCTTTTTGCAAACAGCGAAAATCGAGCTCTATCACCATCTGTTATTTGTGGCCAAGAAATGAGTCGCTCAATGTTGGGTGGCCGACCCATCATTCGTCTCGTCCGGTTTTCTGCGGTCGCCAACAGACCACGTGATAGAACACTTTAATAGTACATTTAAGCCATGCTAGATGATCACGTAATAAACAAATCGGACCCCCCCTTAACTTTCGACTGTTTGGCACAACGACGTACATTCCCAGACCTCAGCCATACCCTGAATGAAAGCTGTGTGTAGGAGTATCTGGTCTTTGTGAAACCGGTGCCAGCTCTGCTCTTCGATTATTTCTTGAAGCTGGTAATGGGTCACGATTCTCGAGCTGGATGATGTCTCGGTCGTACTTTCTGCAAGTTGCTCTATCAGTTTTGTCCACGGCTGTGAAAGGAGAAGATAATTAGATCACACTCAATAATTGAACGAAACTTGGAACTACCTTTTTCCATGGGTCTACTCTGATTGTCATAATATGCTCGTGAGATATTGGAATGGAATGCCGTAGCGTCGTATGTAACTGGTTGAGTTCCTTGCACATCGCGTGCATCCTGCTTAGGCTCCTGAGATACGTGGTTTCTGATTGTATGATGTTCTTTACTCGCTTATACGAGTCCGATTCGAGCAGGGACTTGTTCTCCTCGGCCTCGGCGTCTTGCACAACTTCGTCTACCCCCGACTCAATCCCCTTAGCCACGGCTTCCTTCCACCCATACTCCCATGTTGATTGCCAAGCTGCCTTCCAAGAATCCTTCCAGGCTGCCTCCCAAGTTCTTTTGAACGTTTCCTTCCACGCGGCTATGTGTGCGCCTCGATGTTCTTCGCTCCCGAGGGAGATAATAGCGCCGCAACGTCCTGTTGCCTCCATAATATTCCACGCCTGCTCCGCGCGATCCTCCAAGTTTCCCTCTGGGCTGTTGGCCATTTTTACAACGCACTCCCAGGCCTTTGATGCTCGATTTTCTAGGTCTTTTGGATCGGGACGCTCGGTGACCACCTGTATTTTGGCCAATGCCAGCGCGTCTCGCCTTAACTGGTCTCGTTCCCTCCTGTGCCGAGATTTGGCTGCTACGGATTCCCGCAGGGCTTGGTGGTGGTTGGTCTCGTTCCCAAGGTTTGGGAGAAACACATTGCGGATGAGAGCGCTTCGAGCAGCGCTCTCCCGGCTTGCAACTCGGTGGTGGCCGCCAGTTGTGGATTGCACATCTGGCTGATGATTATCCAAAGCTGCTTCGACGGGTGGGGCTGCCGCTGTTTGGCCATTTGACGCTTCGTCTCCAGTCTGGCTACGACTTGGAGCTTCCGGTGTTAAGAGACGTTTCCCAAGGTTATTAAGGTTTGGGATACGTGAGAATGCGTTGGCTATCCTCGACGTCGTCCTGGATAGAGCGTTCGCGGATTGTGATGTGCTACCACTGTTTGATCTTCGTGGTTCTTTTTTGTCTTCTGGGGATCGGGCAGCCTTCGCACCGTGTGCCACAGAGCTCTCCCAAGCTGTTGCCCATCCTATTTCGACCGCACGCTCAAATGTAGAGGTCCAGATTGGGGAATTTTCTGGATAGGGAATTAAGCCTTGGCGTGTGTGTGGAGCTGAGGGGAGTTCCGAATCGCTGAGTGGTGGGAGGACTGGTGTAGCCTCCGGCGCTATCACGTTGATATGGGGTACGTTTACCGTAACAGAACCTGCAGTTGGCGCTCAGTAATATTCAATATAGCTAAGTCTTTCAGCTTACTAGTCGGGCCCTCAATTGGTGACTCAACTATGGCCGGGCATTGGGCGAGTGATTCATCAAGCTTCTGTGAACCTTCTTTGGTTGAGTTTCGGGAAATGCTGGCAATAGTTCTCGCCTGGACTGGAACTGGGACCCTCCCCGCTGCTCGACCCGATGCTAGACTATCAACCGTTGGCCCGGGAATAGTTATGCCAAGGCTACTCAGTGCCCTCAAGCCCATGCTAGCGCCCTGGCCCTCTAAAACATTCCCCCATACCTCGCCCCACCGGTTGTTCCACACCTGGTTCCATCGATTATTCCAGGCTCGGCCCCACTGAGAGAGTTGGAATGCGTCGTTTCTGCAGGCTGAGGCCTCGACCCAGGCTATAGCTGAAGCTAGCGTGGCTGCACATTCGGCATTCCCGCCTTGTGGCAAGAAACTCGCCGCCTTCTCTTTGGTTGCTGCACGAAGCAAGCGTTGCACTATGGTCCACGTTTGATCCGCGATAGTTTTTTCCCGAAAGCCATATTCTCGGCTATGAACGAACAGGTAAACTTCTTTCCAGAGGGTCTCGAGTTCTGTTCCGGATTCATTCGCCATATTAGGGCGCAGAGACTGTCGAACCACGTTGGAAAGTAAGGCGTAGGCAAAGAATTCGTCATTGGTGAAAACCATTCGTCTCCCTAAGGGAAAGCATTGGATCCCATGGCAAACTGTCAAGACGAACATGAAGTCGACATAATGACTGGGAGTGAAGGTGACGGTGATCAGGCGTTGAGAGGACGGGTGGTCTGTCGGCGAGATCCTTTCGATAATGTCTTGACTGTCCACAACGTCGTGCATGTGCTGATGGTCTTGCTTTAGACGCTGCAAACGGTAGCTTGACTCATCTTCTAGGACAATGGCAACATAGAACGAGACGATGGGGGGCTTAGAATTCCTGTGGAGTCGGAGCTCCTTGATTTTGGTGTATGATAATGATTTGCACCAGTCAACTATCGAACCGGCCAACTCTTTACCAGTCTGATCAAATTTGATTCTGCGCTGTGTGTTTCTTGATTCCAGGGCTGGGGTTTCGCGAGCTGTTGCCATTGTACTATGCAACGAGGGCTGAGGGTGAGCAGGGGTGGAAAACGAACGAACACAAGGGGGCGTACAACATGTTGTGCGTGTGCCAAAGCTGTGTCAAGTACATCGTGTTGTACACGTGTTTTTGCATGGGTTTAATGGAATGTTCGAGCTCTTAGCGCTTATTCAAGCTGCGACTGAAACTCTATACCATATGGCCCAATCTGCATGCCTGAGGCTTAAGGGCCAAGACGTTGCTTCGACAATGCTCAGAATGGTGTAACGACTATGTTCGCCTCTTGCCTGGGCTGGGATGCACCATTGATGCGCCTGTCCGGATGCGCGGTCAAGAACCTGTCAGCCGATCGGCGCTCGTTGAGAATTTCATGCTGAAATCATGTTCGGTTGCTATATAACGTGCTGTTGGAACAGGTCCCACCCGCCCCCACCCCCACCCCCGTCGAGTTTAGTGATCGGCTTGATGCTTCGACAACAACATCCGAGCTCTGTAGCCCGGCACATACCAACCCCTTATGACGGTTGTGAGCTAGGGAGAGATGATCCAGTTTGGCCATGCTACGTTAAGGCAGCTGAAAAATGGGATTCGGATCTGGTGGACGGCTGGAACAAGTTTGTTAATTTATCGCATGATTGTGCTACTGCTGATGAACTTCGTTTCAGGGGGATGGACAACCTACTGCGTCAGTGTGCATATTGACGATACTATGTAACCCTAACTTACCTCGCTTATATTCGTAGTTTTTGTGAGTTTGCGCAAGGACAAAATTCAGGCCAAATCTTAACGTCATGGCAATCTAGGCTGCGTTGTTCTCAGCGGTTGTCACAGGGTAAGTACGACGATAATACTCACTGTTATTTTTGGGTTGACGCCAATATGGTTGGTATTAGTTTCTTGGTTGAAAGCCACAAGCGTCTTCTGCCAGATAACACCGGAGCCACGGCCACAGAGATGGTTCAAGTTATAGATCTACTACAAGCAATCGCCATGCGGGAGACCCCGAGCCCCCGGAATATAACCGGCCTGACTTCAAATTTTAACCCCGCTCCTCACGATGTTATGATAAACTTGGTCTGGTTTCTCTCGCTGAGTCTAAGTATGCTGGTGGCGCTTTTGGCAATGTTAGTAAAACAATGGGGCGAAAGTTATCGGTCTGGGCATGGTCTAACTCCACCATGTGCCCAAGCGCGGATACGTCAGTCTCGTTTCGATAAATTAAGGCGCTGGAAAACGGAGGGTGTCGTACTGGCGCTACCGGTTATCATGCACATAGCCCTTGGTTTGTAGAATATTTTTGGGTCAAGCATCGGTATTAATCTGGGTTCGATTATAGGGCTTTTTCTCCTGGGCCTTTTGGTATTCCTATGGGACTTGAACCGAGTAGTCGCGCTGCCCGTGATGGTCGTAGTCGTATTCACCTTTGCCTCTTATGGGCTAACCACCGCCCTCCCCCTTTTTAAGGCATTCTGCCCCTACACTACCCCGATTTCTAGCCGATTCTTAGCTGGATGTTTATACCGACGGATCTTCACCAATTCTAAGGATAATAACCCGGTCCTCCCATGCCAGCGAAAGGAGAAGGAGATATGCGAACGTAGTATTCCCGATCACGTTACTGGTCGTGCATTGGATTGGCTTATCAAGCACTCAGAAGACGAGGCTATGGTCGATGTGGCTATACGAGCGATCGCCGGTGCAGAGCTTCCGAAAGACGTATGGGACCTTCTAGCAGAAAACTCCCTCATTGTGCTGGTGGCTCAGAAATTCACTGCATTGTTTGGAGGGGTGTTGGATCAAGAAACAGATATGCTGGAGCCCCCGAGAGACGCACGCAACACAGCGGCTACGAAGGATAAAGGAGCCAACGGAACCGAAAAGCAGCCCGAAACCGAAAAGCAGCTCGAAATGATGTCCTTATATGGAAGGGCTCTGACCAACATTGTGAAGCACAAGCACCCGATTGATACTGAAGTTGGGGTTGGAGTTAAAGCTGACTCGGAACCACTACCTGGCGACGTTCTTGAGATATCTCTCACTCCTGACCAAACACAAGCCGTAACACGTGGGCTCCATCTGTGAGTACAATGAATAATACCGCAGTATCGACTTACCTAAGTTGTATCACCGGTTAGCCTTGCGTCTTGCGAATCGCCAAATATTGCAGCATTTGGGATAACCAGCATTTCAGCATGGTATATGTTCACGATGCAACCAAGGAACCAATGGAAAGATACACTAGTCAAGTCGTTCAAAATCATCTTAGCACACGTTAAAGGAAAGGAACAAGTGTGTGCTGACGCGCTGGCTGGCCTAATGCACACTCTCCCGATCGAGATCTCTTACTGGGAGCAGGGCATGAGTAGGGCAGAGAAGCGAGAAGTGCTGCTACCCCTTGTCGAACTACTCAAACAAGATAGTTGGGTCGAGCAAGTCCAAGAAGGGCTACCACTGATGCTGGCAGTGCTAGCTATCTCAGTCAATGACTACCCGGACCTTTACACTCTTGACGAATTTCAACAGTGGGAGCGCACATATGAGGACTACAGTAATCTTGTGGCAACTCACCTCGAGGCGGCAAAAAAGTGGCAGCATGACCCCCCTCACTACCATTCTAACCCTCCAACTCACCATGACGCTGCGAATCGAGCGGGGTGGAGGATGTGGCGCGCACAGCAGGCGGCTGCCATGTACACACTACATCCAAACCTCCGTAAAAACCACAACGAGGCGTTACTCCTTATCGGTCTTGCAGGCCTTCTCGACTCGCTGGGGCCGTTGTGTTTGGAAGATAAATCTGCTGATATCGCAACTGCCGCCGCTCGTCAGTTGGGCAGAATGTCCATCCTCAACGAATCCCGGTCCATTAGCTTCCCACTAGTTCTTCCTTTAGCCTTTGATCTTCGCGCCTATGCAGTGGATCGTGTGGTGCAGGCGCTCCGCCCATCCCGTTACGGGGACGATATAGGCATGTTCGGGGACAAGGCCAAAGTTTCTCTGCTGAAAGCATTCTCGGAGAAACCCCGACTTTGGATGGATTTTGGTGCTCAGCTCGCCCTCCCTGTTGTTGAACTTCTCCACACAACCACCCACACAGAGCTACAGAGGCAGTGTCTCATCTCACTCGAAGAACATTCCCTAACCAATCCGTCCCCTCGCAAATGGGAGTTGCTTTCAGCTTATGCAATTCCTGACACACTCGTCCGCATCATTTCCCATTCGGATCCAGATCTCCGTTCACGAGCAATATCGAGTTTTGAATCGTTCTCTCGACACCTGGGGGATTCCGGGGGGATTGGAGTTTCAAGGGCAGATATCTTGCGGTCGATCCTCCTGAATGACCTATTTGGGATCATGGTTGAGAAAGTCGTTTGCAGGCCAGGAGCAAAGCATATGGTTGGATGGAAAGCTGCCATTCTCGAGCTGGTCGATCTCTTGAAGAAGAATAGCCCAACGAACCGCGATGATGCAACATGCTTGAAACGATTGGCCGGATTTTGCGAGAAACCTACAACCGATGACTTTGTGACTAGTTTGCAGAAGAAACTGGTAAGTTTTACCCTAGGAGTATCGGCATATATGCAGCAAGCAACTAATACACAACCTTCTTGTCTGATAGAAATCCGAGCCTGATCTTGGGCAAGTATGAAGATTTCGCATAATTGGTATTGCTATGTTTGGCGGTATGGTTTGAGTATGCGAATTGGTGTCCCTGTTATTACTCTTTGAATGTGCCAGTATATCTTTGTTTGGGCTATTTATGTGAAGTGCAGGGGAGCGGGACGACATCGCAACTTTGTACTAGCTATCCGTATTGTAAATATATTACGTCTGCGAGAAACACATGCTTATATGGGTATGGTCGGTGTGTAGTGCCATAAAAGTCGTAGATAGCGCCTAGAGTTCCATATAGGCCAGTAAACACAGACAAGAATATATTGCACACTCATTAAACCACAATCTAAGTTCTATCCTACCCCTTCCAACGCATATACCCACGTCTACTCCATCCTCTTCCTCTCCCCCATCTCAACTTCTTCCATCCGCCCTATACTCCCCTTCTCACTCCCCACATGTCCCATCCGTACCCCACCTCCACCACCCTTGCTTCCCTTGGCCGCTCCACCCATCCCACGCCCGTGTTGTGTCGACCGGTACCCTGGTCCGTCGTACATCAGCACGTCCCGGACGGCAGATGCATTTAGGCGCGGCCACGCGACGTAGGCTGTGCCGTGGATGCTGATGAAGATGACGGATATGACGAGGAAGAGCATCCACAGCGCGTTATAGTAGACCAGAGAGTATTCTATCCAAAATGACAAGTTGGTTAACGATATCACATAGCCACAAATAACGCATACCAGAGGTACGAGGAAGGGTGAGCCCGGCGAGGACCATGAAGATTGAGAACGCAGCGACGTGTGGCATCTGAAACGTTACGTAAGCAACACTCGAGTCCTTCAGCCGTGTCCACTCACCGAACGAATCAACAGCGACCTCTTGTCCACAATCAGATGCATCCCGCTCGATGGGAACCGTCGGGCAACCCACACTCCAGTCATCAGATCGAACGCATCCTGTGACTCTTATCAATTCCCCAACCTTGCAAGAATATGATTGATCGAACGCACCTGTCGAGGCCCGTCGAAATAGTTATTTTTCAGATATCTTGTAACCGAATTCAGGCCGTCCCTCATGGCTCCAACTTTTGTGCGTTCGCCTGTCCTCGTAAAATCGGCTTTGAGCGCACCAGAGCCGGTGTAAGCGTTGGCGACATAGTCGGCGTGGTCGGCCCAGGCTAGGGACAACAGACATCAGTAAAGCACGACGCAGTGTATGAAGCAAGAGACGCGCGTACCGTTTCGGAAGATGGGTAAGAACTCGGTATCGTCTATGCTTTCACCCTCGGTCAACACACCAGCAACGCAAAGCTGCTGCTCGAGAATCCGCTTGGCCAGGGCACTTTGCACGACGTTGGTCCTGTCGAGGCAGTCCATGCAGTTTGTCCGTACGGCGCCGCGTTGTGTTTGAATTGGCGAAGCAGAAGTGGGGGACACGTGGAAGTAGCTAAAATGCCTTGTTAAAAGTGATATAACAGGAAAATGGTTTGACGCACCTATGCACATCTAACCGCTCCTGCAACCTCTCCACCAAAAGCTGGATCCTGTCCCACCGCATCCCCTTGCACTCCTTGTGGAAATCAAAGTACTCGTATCCAACTCCCTCAACTTTACCTGCCCGCCCCAACCCGACACTTAACCCCGCTGGGCCTTCCATCACGTCTTCCATGGCGCGCTCAAACGAGTCTTTGATGGGTCGCTCGTATCCAACTTGGTTGATGAGATTCACGAGTACGACGTCTCCGTAATTTGACTTGAGATCGGCCAAGTGGGAGCGTAGAGCATGAGGGGTGGCGCCAACGTCCATAATCTGCAAGTCGGGCCGGTACCGCAATGTATTAATCTCCGTCCAAAACAGCGGCACGCTCCCTCGAATTTGGATATACGAATAGGCATCTGGTGCAGATGTAGTCGACGAGGCCGATGGCGGAGTAAGGATTACAAGTTGCTCGGTCTCGTTAAAGTTGGAGACGTGTCCTTGGGCATCGATTCCGCGGGAAAAGTAGCGTGTGCCAGCACGATGGCGGGAACGGCGGGAGATTATGCAGAATAGGAAGGTAGTATTTTTAATTTTGGCCGGACGGATGTCGAAGGCTATAATGACTTAATCAGCTACGCCCAAGGTGGGCTGAGTGAGCGCTTACAGCCATAGAGAACGGGGAGGATATAGCGGCCCAACTACGGGGAGAATGAGCAAGCGTAATTAACTGGGTGATGCGCGGGCTCACGTTCTGGGACGAGTCAGACTGGGTGATGTCAATAAACCTCGAGTGCAGGTATTTATTCCAGAAAAACCGGTCATCCGCCTGCATCACCACGTCAGCACCACGACCCTACTCGAAATACGTGGAATAACATGCCTGCTCCCAAAGTGGCTTGGTACTTCCGGGTTGCTTATTTTGTAATTTGGTCGTTAAATCCCAGCCATAGCTAAACCAGAACACGCCAGTCTTGAGATGCGTGCGAACAAGCGCCAAGAGGTGCTTCTCCACTGGATGGTCGACTGGAGCAAGGGCCAGAGGGAGAACAGCAAAGTCGGTTGCACGGTAAACTGGGTTTCCGAAGAGCGACCCGCGGCGTTCGCGGTTGGTGATGACAATGAGATAGTCGGATGTGGAGAGCGGGAGGATGCCAAATACACCATAGATAGTGCGAGAGGGCTTGTCTTGGAGGGGCCGGGTGTTGGGAGCTAAAAGAATGTTAGCTGAGGCACATGAATCGGTTTCCGAGCTCACCTTGGAGGACTATCTCGCCCGTGCTCCGGTCTAGAGTAAGAGCGCGCGTGTCCGAGCTGCGCACTATCGGTTCGAGCCGATACTCGGACGGAGACTCGTAGCTACGACATAAGTTAGGACGAATACTATAACAGTCTGGTGCTACTCACAGTGCAATCTCATCGTATAGTGCGTTGACAGCCATCGTCGTCGCCGGCCTCGCGTCTGTCCAGCCGCAGTACACGCGCCCGCGCTTCCACATCCCCGGATCTCGGCGCTTTCATTCTCATGTCCTACACCCCCTCTCCTTCCTCCCTCGCACTCCGTTCATCCATCTCGCAAAAGCTTTCCTCACTCCGTCGCACATCGCCCCGAGTTCCGTTCTGGGCACTCGCCGCTCACCGTGTACCCACGCTCTGGACGCTCTATCGGGGACTCTTGCGCGCTGCGCCGGGCGAAAATGTGAGTTCTAGCCCCATCCAGTGGTGGTTTGAAAGTTCTGACAGGAGATATGTAGACTCGATGGCGCATACGTGGGCTGTTCCAGAGGTACCATCATCTAACAAGTCCGATTAAGACGAGGGAGGCGCTTCAGCTCGGACATCGGGTATGTCACGCCGTTTGCTTTCCTGCTGTTCGTGTGACTGAACTTTTGGGCCCATGCAGTGGCTAGACTACCTCACGCTGGCTAAAGAGGGGGATGCACGAAAACAGCGGGTCGTTGAGCGCTTCGAGCGGATATTCCGCGAAATAAAAAAGCGATCGGTTTGGAGGGATATTTACAGACGTGAACTCGTACGCCCATACTTCTCCTTCCCCTTTCACACTCACCAACAGATATGTTCTTGACAGGATTGGATCTACCGTATGCGCAACCGCCCGATTCTCACCGGCCATTTTATGCTCCCGACAATCTACAACAAAGTTGCACCTCGAATGTACCGCCAGCCCCTTCATCTGAGTCTCATGATCCGCTGGCGCCGTCTCGCCCGCGCTCGCCGGCTCGAATCGCAGCGTACATGGATAGAGTGGGCGGGCGATGCGGTTAGAGAGCGAGAGTTTGAGAAAAGGTTGGTGCAGAGAGGGCATTTGAAGGCGAAGGATGCGATATGGTTGCATGAAGATTGGTGTACGTCTCTTCCCGCTTCATACCGCGTTTCTTACTCAAAATCTTGGCTTGAATAGCGGGGGTAATTCAGGAACATCTCAAACGCATCCAAGGCTACTACGAACGAGATAGACGCCGCGCTCTCTACATATTTCCCAAACCCATCGTCGACCAAGTCCTCGAAGCCCGTCGCACGCGTATCGAACGTAAAACCGCCGAAGCCCAAAAACTGGCCCGAGGCGAATGGGTAACGCGGTGGAAGCGCATAAGGGTGAGCAAGATGCCGCGTGCGGGGGTGCCAAAGCGGTTGGTTGGACCACAGGAGGTAGTAGTGAAGAAGGGTCGGGGGAGGAGGGCAAGGACAAAGTGGGTCCAGAGGAAGTTCATGAATGCCGTGCATCCGCATCGAGATATCCTCCATGCTCCACTGTACAAGCGGGAGTATGTAAACCCGCGACGTGGTGGGCCGCCGCCGCATATTCTGGAGGGAATGTCGGAAGAGGAGAGGCGGGAGGACCAAATTTTGAGAGGGAGGAGCGGGGGAGGGTATGTAGGATATTTGAGGCGCATGAGAGGGTGGAAGTCGGGTATAAAGGGGCGGCAGGGCGTGGAGGATGAGAGGGGCCCGGAGGAGGATCGACAGTTGAAGGAGATCGAGGGGGTGGTTGAGAAGGAGAATGAACGCAGGAGGAGGTTGGCAGAAAAGAAACATAATAAGTAGGGTGATTCATCTAAGCACTGAATGGCACCAAACACGAATAATTTATCAACCCAAGTTTAGACAAAATCACACGATGAAATTAAGATAAAATAACTGTGGCACCGAGACCAAAACAAGATAGTGCCTTATGACCCACGATTCTCTGCCAGCGTGCCATCCCCTCCTGGTGTGGTCTCTCCAGTCTGCGCCCGTCCATCCCAATCTCTCCCTGCGTTGGCCCTCATCTCCCATCTCATCAACAGTCGCTCATCCCACACCTTGTCGCTCTTATCCCCCTCCTTTTGCAAAAACGACTGGCCCTGTCGCTCAATGGGCAGGTATTCGTTGTGAACAGGATGCCTAGAGATTCCAACTAGTTTTGAGAAGCTGCGGCTTGTCAACGAAGAATACGACGTACGCATAAGCAGGATTGTACGCATATCCCTCGCCGTACCCGAGCTCCTTCATTAATTTTGTGGGTGCATTCCGAACGACCATAGGAACCGGGACTGTAGCGTCTTGTTTCGCCGCCTCCTCCGCCTGCAACGCCGTGAGTACAAATCATGCGCATAGTCGGAAATAACAGACCTTGTTGTACGCCTCATAGCTCCTCGTCGATTTGGGAGTTTCAGCTAGAAACGCGACGCAGTGGGCAAGGTTGATTCGGCATTCAGGCATACCGATAGTTTGGCAAGCTGTGTACGTCGCGATTGCCTAAAACAATCGATATTAGCGGGTTGAAACAGGAACTTTTGAACACTGACCAGAGGAAGCGCCGAGTTATCGGCCAACCCTACGTCTTCGCTCGCTACGACTATGAGTCGACGAGCAATGTAGAGCGGGTCTTCCCCAGCTGTTAACATCCTACCCATGAAATAAGCAAAGAAAATTGGTGAACCATCAGAATACGAACCTGGCAAGCCAGTACATCGAGGCGCTGCCATCACTCCCTCTAAGACTCTTGTGTAGCGCCGAAATCATATCGTACCGATCCTCTCCTGAACGATCATACCTGTCAATAGCCTGTCAGCCCCAAATTGAAAGAACTAGGCCTATGACAATGGACGTACCGTGACGATACACTTCTCTTCAAGCTCTCCAGTAATTTATCTTCTCTAATGCTCGGGGGTGCGCTCAGCACCAGCTCGAGGAGGCTGAGTGCCGTTCGCGCATCTCCCGCAGCAAGCGACGCAATCGAGGTGAGTATACGAGGTGTCGCATGGGCGTACAACGTAGAAGGTTGTATCAGCGTGAGAGCCGGAGAGGAGGATCGTGATGAACTCGGGGGGGAGCTCGGAGATCGGGTTGAGCTCAGGACAGGCGGCTCGAGTCGTCCAAGTGCCTGGTGTAATATCGTCCCGATTTGTTCATCCGTCAACTTCTCAAGTACAAAAACCCTATATTTATTCGTCGTGTCCAATGAACCTCCGATGTCCTCGAAAGGCAAAGCCACTCACCGACAACGACTCAACAAAGCCCCATTCAGCTTGAAACTCGGATTCTCCGTCGTCGCACCCACAAGCTCGATCCACCCGTTCTCGACATACGGCAAAAACAAGTCCTGCTGCGCTCTATTAAACCTCTGTATCTCATCCACAAACAAGATCGTCCGGCGCCCGGCAAGTTTAAGTTGAGATTTAGCAGACTCGAATATGGCGCGGACTTGAGATGTTCCAGAAGACGTGGCGGAGAGTTCAGTGAATGTTGCAGACGTGTGAGATGCGAGGAGGCGCGCGAGGGTGGTTTTACCACTTCCGGGTGGACCCCACTTGTTTACTGCGTCAGTGCAACGTCAATATTAGAGATGATGCGAGGCTTACGAAAATCATGCTCCCGGTTGATCCAGACTCCATCAACCCGCGTAACAAACTCCCTTTTCCAACAAGATGCTCCTGCCCAACTAGATCATCCAAGCTTTTTGGCCGCATCCTCTCTGCAAGTGGCGCCACATCCGCCAACCGATCTTTCGAAGTTTTCGCCCGCTTCGGGGTAGGCGCGTCGAACGGCTCAAGCTCCTTTTTCATGGGAGGAGGAGAAGGGGAAGACCGCCTAGATTGGAAAATAGGCGCGAGAGGACCATCTTTCCGTTTCTTGCTCGTTTTTGATGATTGTAAAGGGGTTGACTTGGGTTTGGATTTAGGTGAACTAGGCGTGATTATAGATTTGCCCTCGACACCAGTTTTGCACCCTGACGCGAGGTGTGCATCGATCTCTTCTTCGAGAACTCCTGCATAACACTCGACGCTGGAAAGTATAAATAACCCAATTTTAAAAGAGGTAAGGTCGTACCTACCAAATCACTGTAAAACGTCAGTATGAATCTCACAACTGTTCAGCTCGAGCCTAACCGTAAGCCATAGCTGCTGACTTGTTGACGAAAGTCCCGTGGAGACAAACCACGAGCGCGCGTCAGCTCACGTGACATCATATTGATATCCAAGCAAACACTCGAAAACACGACCAGCTTATTTCCTAAAACCGACCGACCTGAACCTCAGCTTGGCAGAGTTATGATCCCACTCTACTTGATTGCAGTTTATCGTACAAAATGCGTTTACATTCATTCATAGTCCGAATCATGATTTTTTTACTGCCCGTTCCTCGCAGCCTCCCTCGCAACCCTCCGCTCCTCGAGCTCGACCGCATCCGGATCACGTCCCTTGACCTCGGGGAGGCATATAAACGTGATAAACGCGCCGAACAGGTTGCACCCGACAAAGACTAGTCATAAGGAATTAAGATCTACCGAACTATAACAGTACGAAAAGAAAAGAGACTCACTCCACATGACGGACGGCGTGCCAATCTTCTTGCTCAGCGCGTTGAACGCAAGACTAGCGAGGATCGCACCGCACTTCCCGGATGCGGCCGAGATACCGTGTGCGAATGCGCGGTAGCGGGTCGGGAAGAGCTCAGCAGGGTACATCTAAACGTGGCGCCGTTGTTAGCAAGCAGCTGGGGAGAATACAGGAGAAGAGACATACGTAGGTCGTAGCGTTTGCACCAAAGTTGAAGAAGAACTGCATGAGCGCAAAGCAGACGATAAAAGCCGGAGTGGACAGTGTATGGAACTTGGCGGCCAGAATCGCAACTACAAAACCACATAAGTATTCTCCCTCGCACCGCACGAAAGAGAAGTACTCACGGAACACAGAACTCATAATGAACCCCTGAATCTGGATAAACTTCCTCCCCAACCGCTCGACCGTCAACACCGTCACATAATAGCCTGGCACAAACCCAAGCGCCGTAATAATCAGATTGCCAGTCGCGATCCTGAATATCTTGTGCCACGCATTGTTGCCTGCACCGTCGAACCCAATCTGCTGCAGCACGACCGACGTGTTCAGGTTGATCCCATAAAAGGCGATGTCGACCAGAAACCAAGAGAGCGCGGTGCCGATGAGGAGTTTTGCGTGACGCCATTCAGAGATGTAGGATAGGAACTCGTGGATGTGGGCTTTCTTTTTGACGTCGACGGCTTCGGTCTGGACGCCCGAGCTGGAATCGTTCGAGGACGAAGGATCTTCCTTTTGGAGCTCGTTGGCGACTTCTTTCTCTCCAGCCTCTGTTTGGGCCTCGTCTGCTGCCGTGTTGCGAGTTTTGCTGAAACGGGTGGACTCGGGAAGAGTGAGGCGTTGATAGAGCGTGCCAAATGCCGGAATAAGCGAGAGACCAACGACAATGCGCCATACTACCCCACCATCCTCAGCTCCCAACCGAATTCGAGAAGGGATGCAACTCACCCGCATCGACTTTGTACACCTGACCGTGATTATCAATCGACTTCTTGAAGCACGCGAGCACAGTCATCGTAATCAGGCTTGCGAAAAACGATCCCCAGCCTTGGTTCGCGAAGACGTAAATGAGCATCGTGCCCCGCTTACGAAGCGATGCACGGTCTCCAGTGATCGACGCAGACATGGGATAGTCGCCCCCCACGCCGATGCCAAGGACAATACGGAAGACGCCCACCCAGATGAGAACACCTGATATCATGTGTTAACGGCTATAATTGGAGCCCTGGCGGGCGTATGATACTCACCTTCGGAGCCAAGGTAAGCGGGCACGGAGATACAGAGGATTGTCGCAAAGATAATGGTCATGAGCTCTTTGCCATCTATTCAAACAGTCAGTGATGAACAATATAAGATAAAAGACACGCTTACAGACGGCTTTACGGCCGAAAGCATCGGCGAGATACCCGAATAGGAACTGGCCGACGACGGACCCGATGTTGGCACCCGCCTTGATGAATCCCTCCAACCCAGACGGGAGATGGCCACCGCCATAGTAGCGATACTGCAGCATCAACGCGACCTGGTTGATGATAAAGAGATCGTAGGCTGAAACCCATCGTCAGTCGACAGCGTCGGCAAACACCAACACAACGCACCATCAAGGAAGAACCCGATCCCCGCAATGGCGAGCAGACGAAGCTCGGTCTTGTTGAGGACAAAAGGCGGGCGGTCGTCGGTCTCGCACTCTTCCAGACCGGCAACGAGGCGGTTGCTCGTCGCCGGCACAGTAGCCGGTCGCTCAGCCTGGGCGGACATGGAAGGGGGGAAGATGGGGGGAGAG
Organism: Ceratobasidium sp. 414; assembly: GCA_019616945.1. Lineage (NCBI taxonomy): Eukaryota > Fungi > Basidiomycota > Agaricomycetes > Cantharellales > Ceratobasidiaceae > Ceratobasidium > Ceratobasidium sp. 414. Next base: position 34,270 of record WSTK01000022.1, read on the forward strand.
TAGGGCAAGACCAGCCCACCCCACGCCGGTTAAAAGCATTCCGACACCTCGACTGGGTTCTCGCCTGCGCGATCGTAAATTTGAGCAGACCTCAATTTCATGGCACACGACCACAAACGTTGGCTGTTCCCGCAACCTGATTGGCTGGTTCAACTTGTTGCAGCCGAGCCTCGACCCTGGATGACCTTCACGTGACCGGGCTCAACCGGCAATCGTCAGCAGCGAGAACATCCCGCTTGATTTGGCGACCTCGTTGTCGTCTCCAATGCGGGTGTGCTTCAATGGCGTGCACGTAGTGCACGGCCACTGAGACACAGCTATGGTTGGGACGGCGCTCTCGCCATTGGCACCATGGAGCTATCAAGCACCACCTGACACAACTCCCCAAGTTGAATGAGGTTGTAAAGCCCAAAACTAGCGAGATCAAACAGGGAATCTGCACTGCGTGGACATACCACCTAAAAGCTATGTTTCTTGGGGTGAGAAGTGGAGTACTCGCCTGGTTCTTTTCGGCTCAACCCCCAATCTGCGCCAGCGATAGATTTTAGATCCCTTTTCAGCGAGATTAAACGCACAGATTGACGGCTTCCACCTGGCACGAAGTCTATATTTTTGAATGCTTTTAACTGCGTCGAACCGGATCCAGAAATAAATGAAGCGCAAGAAGATATTCAGCAGTCAAGCGGTGCGAACCGTTTAGGAAGCGAACATGCGGTAGCAATCAGGGTCAACATTATTAAAACGCCCGCAGAACCATACATATAGCGTGTAGTTGAGGTCGTCTAGGACCTGGGTCGCGCCCGACGAGATTTACGTGCCTCCAGCAGATTCTACGCTGACACCAGGTCCCTGCTCGTCCCATTCGTCAAACAAGGTTTCTCGCAAACCGTGGTAAACCTCTCTGAGAACCTCAAACGGCGGATCCAAGTTCTAAACCACGTCAAACCATCGCTCGCACAAAACCGACACACCAACCCACCTCGAACACGACCTGCAACCGCGGTTCCTTTGCTGGCAAGACCGCCAAATACCGTCGCACGTTCCACCCGCACAGTCCCTCGTTGATGATGACATCGGATATCCCAGAGATAGGTAGAAATACGCGCGACACGCTCGTCGTGAATTGTTGTCCGAACAACTGGACCCCGCGGTGCGTTTGCAGCTGGAGCCCAATGGTGGGAAACGCAAACGCGGACTCTGCGGGGACAATAAGTGGTCCAAGAAACAGGAAACAAATCTCTACAACATACCACGGTGTACTGTGCTAATTCTAGACCAAATATACAACAACCCCAAAACGAGAAAAATGCCACGTCGGGAGTTGACTGACTCGTTTGCTCTATAGATATCAATAGCATGTCGCTTAGTACAAATATATCAGAACTTCACCGCACGCAAGAGTGAGATACAAGACCAACTCACGACGACAAACGCCACAATGGCTAACATAACTCCATCCTGCAGTGTTACCCTCCCATGTTCCCCAGCGCGCTCGACTCGATATTCAACGATATCTCTACCATGTACCACTACACAAAGTTGAAATCCCTTCGAGTTGATTACAAGTGGCCGAGCAGGTGGCGTCTCATGGTTGGGAGCAAGTGGGTGCATTCATAGGTTCGTTTTCGTTGTGGTCGACCAGAAAGGTAAGGATCCAATTTGCAATAGATATCGTGGGCGGGCACGTGATCTCCTCTTTTTTTTTTTTTTTGGTATGCATATTTATACTGCTACATGATCGACACGTCAAAACGCAGTGTGGAAACCGGGAGAAACAAAGGGGCCCAGAGGGCAGGGAGAACCGGGGGTACACAAAGAATCGGGTAAGTACAAATGGGGAGTTATAGCGGGGCCGTGAGGCAGGAAAAGAGGGGTGGTGCCAGGTGCACGGACACCCCAGCAGCCAGTAACAACGACTAAACCCACATTCGGACAGGGCCACAAGGGCAGAGAAAAAAGGAAATAAAATAAACAAAGATCGCGCGCTAGAAAATCAAGGGAGTAGGGGCGTGAGACAGGCAGGGTTGTCGCAGTGGGGCCCCAAAGGGGCTGGCCAGGAGCCGCTAACTCAGCAAAATCAGAAATTTATCCAGAGATCTCCGGAGATCTCTGGAGTGCATGAGCGGGAGGAGACACCCCCCCAAATCCGGAGGTGTCAGGAGCAATCTCCGGAGCCCGAGCCTTGAGCTCCGCTGTTCCGGAGCACTCCTGACCTCTTATGATCTCAAGTGACTAATCTCGGGAATGCTCCGGAGTGCCCCGGAGCGCGATACCACGTGCTCCTGATGCTCATCGGTGATAGAGATCATTCGGAGATAATCCCGTGTCCGGAGCACGGGACTATTTTACCGACGAAATGGTCAAAGCCTGCAGCCTAAGTCCTGACCTCCATACCACACTTCCAGCTTTACTTCCACTTGGCCAGGGGTTTGTCGACCCAGCACTTGAGGTGAACCGGCGCGCCGAAGACGAAAAGGGACAACTTAGCTAGTTGGCGTGCAAGCGAGCCATCGGGGTCCTCAAAGGAGATCGTGAACGAGGAATGGGCACCAGTGATTGAAGCAGGGTTGCGGATCCACTGGGGTGGCCGCGTGATTTTGATGGCCGAGATGGCCGGATTCATGAGCAGGGAGGCCTGCACGTCAGCCTCGGGGTAGGTAGGTGCACCAGTCTCAGGGCATGCAGGGACGCTAGAGACCAGCATCTTGGACCAGGGGATGTCACATTCGATGGCAGGGGTGGGGGAGAGGTCAGTGGTGAGGGCGGCACGGGCGACAGGGAGCACAGCAGCCACGTCAGCATCGGAGGTACCAGGGGCAAGGGAGAGGACCAGATTCTTCCTGCGGTTCTGGTGGACCCCGAGAAGCTGAACATCCTTTGTCGCCGGACTGAGGGCAAGGGCGTGGGTCAGGAGTTGGAAGGGGCGTGACGGGTTGTTCAGGAAGAGGCCAGAAAACGGCATTCCCGAAGTGGACATGACGGGGGCAGGGCGTACGATGAGCTGGACAGGGGCACCGGCGGATCTCGGAGGGGCAACACCTAGGCCCTTGGGCTTGGGTCGTGTGGTCTGGGCAGGTTTGGGACCCTTGGGTCCGGGGGCCATGGGCCCGGGGCCTGTGGGTTTAGGGCTCGGGGGGGTGGCTGGGGCCTCCGTTGCCACGCTGGCATACGTGCGGGGCGGAGGCGGGTTGATGGCCATGGGCTCGTCAACGGGGTCTGTTGAGACCGACTTGTGGTCGACAATGGGTATTTTCGGGGCAGGGCACAGGTCGGGGCAGGGAGTGGGTGCCGGCAAAATCGGGCTGTCAGCAATACGGCGGTCTATATGGTTGATGAGGTCAATGAACCAGCCGCGGACCCGCTCGCTCACGTTAACGAAGACTACGGGGTCACTAAAGATGGGGAGGGCAGGGGCACTTTCAGAGCCAAGGAGAGGGGTAAGGTCAAGACAGAGTCGTGTGTAGAAGCCGTCCAGCCACTTGACGGCCTCCCGATTCCCCTCCGCGGTCGTGAGGGGGGTGCCAGGGGTATCGACAGCAGGTGGGGGTGGGGCAGGGTCAGGCGTATCTGAAGGTTTTTTCTTCGCCGGGGATGCTGCAGGAGACGTCGCGGGACGTTTGCGAGACGGTGGCATGGTGGTCCCGTGGTCGGCACGTGATGGCACGTGATCTCCTCGAACACATTTATGGCACAAGAATACGGCGTGGGCACGCTGGCCAAACCGCGCATACCGTAGCTCGGGTGTGGATAACTGTGGTCACCTTCTTACAAACTGGTTGATAACGCTGCTATCACAGAGAACACGTCGTGGTGGAGCCAGTCATCAGGCAGGCAATCTACTTGGACAGCATCAACGCACCCAACCACGGTGAGGATTTGCAACCTACTACTTGTGCCATCAGTATGCCATGCAGGTAAAATTATACCCATTTACGCTCAATTATATCCGCCATCAGGGAGTATGCTCCGAAAGGATCTGTGGGGGTGTATCACTAGGCTCTCGATGACGGACGCCGGATAGTAGTAACCTGCTGGAGGAGTTGTGTCCGTTTCATGTTATGGTGGCAGAACTCGAGGATTCTTTCTACAGCGTCTAAAGCGATTGACCAGTGTCGTTTTCAGTAACCACCACAACGCATACATGCGACTCCAGTACATCCATACATATCAAACCTTATACACATCATTCATACAGGCACCCACAAGCAAAATAGACTCCGTCCAAACACCCTGTTCTTTGTTTCAAGTTTTCGACAAAGCTATTCCCATCTCATTCGTGCAGCGCTTCAGCTGTTTCCGCAGTGCCACAAACGGGTCTGGAAGTAGCAGCCGCCTCTTCAGTTGCTCCAGGAACAGCCTAGGACCCTCCAGACCCCTCTGTGTGCGAGATCTCTAAGTCTTTGATGTTTGGCTGATAGCGATCCTTTAAATCCTGGAGTCTGCTCTGCCAATTGACATTGGGTGTGCTGCCTAACTCAACAGAACTCGGATCTAGGCTTAGACCAGCATTGCGAAAGTCAACCACGGACTGTATTGTACACTCTAGACTACCCCAGGCGGACCTGTTGATCGTGCTATTCTCGGTATACGAAACTAACACTCTCATTTTGAGTGGGCTGGGCTCCGTGAGTCCAGGAAACAGGTCGCAAAAGGTCGAAAGCGGGCGTAGAGCGGACTGACGGTCGTCGAGAAAGTCTTGGGACACGATGATGTTGGTTATGAGCAACCCGAAATGCGGAGCTGCAATAGGAGCAATTGGCGAGCAAAGTACGACACAATTGTCCTTGGGGGCCACAGTGCTCTGATTTCAAATCTCCTACTTATAAGGACTAGCTCGCTTGCGAACGCCATAGCATTTCCGCCAAGTACGTCCAACAATAGTATCTATCGAGAAATTATGGACTAGTAAGTAATCAATATAGCATATACATGCAACGTATTTACATATTACACCAGATACGCATAGCTGCCGTTTATACATAGACCCCAAGAAAAGTAGGAAATCCCAATCCAGAAATTTAGGAACTATCTACGTTGCCCTCCGCTGTTCCCATGGTGCTAGAAGTAGCAACTGGCTCCTCGGTCAACCCAGGGATAAGTGAGAAATCCCCAAGCCCCTCCGCACCCACGGGTTCAAAGTCTCCGAGGTTCGGCCGATAGCCTTCCTTCAAATCCCGCAGCTCATTCTGCCAATTGACGTTGGGTGTCCTACCACCCGATCCAGAGCCAAAGCCCGGATTCAGGCTTAGACCAGCACCGCAGAAGTCGACTACGGACCGCATAATATACTCCAGGCCAACTCCGATAGACCCATGAGTAGTGCTCTGCCCAAGATACAAAACCAGGTCGCTCATATCGAGCGGATTGGGTTCTTCACGACCAGAAAAATCACCTAGGCCCAAAAGAGGACGGAGAGCAGACTGGCGGTCGCTGAGCGAACCTTCGCCCGACATGATGTTAGCGACGAGCAATCCAAAGTGCAGAGCCGCGACAGTAACAACTGGCCTGTGGGTATTAAGCAAAGTACGACACAGCTGAAGGAGGAGACTCTTGTCATCGTCAGGCTTCAATAGTTCCAAAGGTGCCGAAGGGAGGCTCTGCTCGTTTATGATTTCCACGCACAGTTCTTGATCCTCCTTGGACTTTACATAGCATAGGGCGATGACCGCGGTGAGGTAAATTCTCTGGTCTTGAACCTGGGACCCTCGGAATAAGCGGAGCCAGCAAGCCAGAGCTAGAGTTGACTTGTCGTTGGGGTCGTCAGCAGCTGGAGAAAGGCACTGGCATACAGCCCTAATAACATGGTCTAGGAGTGGGAACTGCTTTGGAAGAGTCGTTATTTCAGTGTTTTTCGTAAGCGAGTATGTTAGGTCAAAGCGACCTAGGACCTTATCGAAAAGGGAATTAATATCTGCAAACTGCGTATCGTGTCCACTCGAGATCAACCGGGGCAACAACCCAAAAAAGCCAAAAATAAACAGTTCGAGCGTTTCAAGCCAGTCGAAGTCGCGTCGCCAGTAGTATTGTAATATGCTCACGGCTCGTTTTTCGCGGTTGTCATCAGATAGTGTTGGTTCCTCTCCTCCGGGATACGTATCGCAAGCAAATGCCGCAGCCGCAAGTGTGACTGCAGCTGCGCGAGCCGTATCTGGCGCAAACTGAGAAGACGTGGCGAAAACACGTGCAAGCAGAATGGAGAGCAGAACTTGTGAGTCGTGCCGCACCCTGCTTGGCCAACGGCTAACTAAATGATGGGCAGAAGACTCGACGAGTAAATGAAGCGTAGGTGCAGAGAGCTTGGCACGTCCATCTCGGAAATGATGATCGAGTGCGGACGTTACTGTGTTTAAGGCTTTGCCAAGCATCTCAACGTCTTGTTCACTGGATTCCCAATGGATAAATGGCATCGCAGAAGCAGCAGCAGTGATTGCAAGCGTTCCGGTGTCACCAGTCTCCTGATCCACCAGTTTCAAAAGACTAAGCCAGGGAAAGGACGAATGGTCAGCCTCGAGGTTTCTGCGTCGCCAGGTAAATGTATCACGCACTTTATATGCTCTGAGTATACATTATCTGCCGTCCAATGATATGAATTCTGATTAGTCAAGCGCCATCTATCTGCGTTTGCTCGATGAGAATCTCCGGACATGAGGGCGATGCATGCGCGCGAATATCTCAACGCAACAGACAACTGTGATACTGTTTTCGTAGTCGGCCCTGTGGATTTTGGATCCGGCTTGACGCAAGTTCCCAGTCGATTCGCTGCTTGACCAAGAGCGTGACACTGTGCTAACGGTTCATGCGGCAGAGCAACATTGGCTCCTCCAATCGCTTGAAGCGCTGTGTCCACGGAGCGCGAATCCTCGCAGTTCGTGATAAGCCAAGCCAGCATTTGACTGGTAATAATATCCATAGGAATATTTCTGTTTTCAGTGGGCGAACGGCCAGAGTCACGACCAGCAGGTCTAAGCCAATTACACAGCCGGTTCAGAGCCGATTCTAGCCATGTAGGATGAGATATTATAGAGTAAAGCCATCCAACTCCCA